>PYXC01002029.1:90000-109391 GCA_015244755.2 Tenualosa ilisha
TGTGGGTGAGCAGCACGACCCCAAACACCTACAGTAGCTACACTATGATACTGTAAGTAATGTTTATTTATAAAGCTCATTTAACACTTTAAATGCAGTTTCACTGTTTCACTATGGTACTGTTTTAATTAAATTCAACTTTGAGGTCAGTATGGGGAATGTGCCTGTGTGTGTGTGTGTGTGTGTGTGTGTGTGTGTGTGCGTCTGTGTGTGTATGTATGTTTGTGTGTCTGTGTGTATGTGTCTGTGTGTGTATGTATGTTTGTGTGTGTGTGTGTGTGTGTGTTTGTGTGTGTGTGTATGTGTGTTTGTTTGAATACACTAGAGACTGACCCCAAATCAGACTTGTGTTTCATTCACCCTCTCATGGCTCTCTTCAGGCAGTCAGTGATCAGTGGTGTCTGTGTGTGGGTTGGTGTCTGTGTGTGTGGATTGATGTCTGTGTGTGGATTTGGGGTAGCCTGGCCACACCTTCCCACTCAATACCACTCAATTATTATCTCCCTACAGTGCTAGCCTGGATTTGATTAGCAAGCAATCATTTCTCACTACCGAATGTCCAGACCCTCTGTATGAAACGAAGTGTAAGTGCGAGGGGCTGGTTTTACCAGGCTAGATTGGGGATTACTCTGAGTGGGAACAGGTAATAAATGAAACCCCCTAATCAATTACAGTAAGCTGAACACAGAACATGCTTTGGTTCACTTCAGTCCCAATCACTGACAGCATCTGTGCCATGTTACTGTTTCTACCATGTTACTGACACCAACTCCAGACTGATTCTAAATGAATAATTCTAAATTTCATACATGAAAATGCATTCCACATGCTAATTTGCATAACATTAAGCACTATCGCTCATTTTGGGTTTGTGGAAATATTGATTTTTGTTACAGCAGTAAAACAAACAAACAAACAACATTTTCACTGCATTTTAATCCTGCTTCTCTAATGTCTAACTGTCAGGAATTGGGAACCTTGGCCTTTAGGAGGCCTGTGATGGTCTCTCTGTCTAACTGTCAGGAATTGGGAACCTTGGCCTTTAGGAGGCCTGTGATGGTCTCTCTGTCTAACTGTCAGGAATTGGGAACCTTGGCCTCTAGGAGGCCTGTGATGGTCTCTCTGTCTAACTGTCAGGAATTGGGAACCTTGGCCTCTAGGAGGCCTGTGATGACTTTTTTTTGTTTTGTTTTGTTTTTAACTGAAAAAGGTAGCAAAATGTTGAAACTGTTCTGTTTCTTTAAGAAGGCTGAAGGACAGACGTCAGTGCTGTTGGATACAGTGTTATCAAAGCTGTAAAACTGTTTTTTACAACTGCTTGTTGCTGGAAGTTCACTCAGAAAACACAGTGCACAAGTTCACTCAGTGATCGTCCATTACAGGAATAAGCTGTAGACGGTTAAAACGATTTTCAGGTAAGCACATTTACTTGTTTTATATTTAAATATCAAAAGATGAGCTTTTACAAACCTCTTGTGAACAGGTGTGTTAGAGGTAACCAACGGGTCCATAGCTTTGGAAGAAATGTATGCTCCCGCACACTGTCCATTACACAAGCAAGTTATTTATTACACAAATAACACCAATAGAGATGAATATTGTGAAAGTGAATTTCATATTGTGTAAGTAAAAAAAAAAAAAAACAAGATGATGATTTTGAAGAAAAAAAATGTTTCTTCTTTGTCACCCATGACAGCAATAAAATGCCACATATTCAGTGGTAGAAGTTACATGAAAAACTGTAGAAATATATAAATAATATGCCCACTTTGTACGTATGTTTGCTCATGTTCCATCACAGACATAGCACTGGAATTACCTGCAATATCATTCTTTTTACAGCTCTTATGCTAGAGCCACTAGAGATGCAAAATTATAAAACCACTCTGTGTTTACATGGCTGGAGGCCATCTTTGATACAGCAGTCATTATTCTTGGAGGAATCATTTCTGAGGGGCAAAGCTACGAGTGTTTAACCCTGTATTAAGTGCTGCCGACATCTCAGATCTGCTGCAGTGTGTGTGTGTGTGTGTATGTGTATCTGTGTGTGTGTGTATCTGTGTGTGTGTGTATCTGTGTGTGTGTGTGTGTGTGTGTGTGTGTGTGTGTGTGTGTGTGTGTGTGTGTGTGTGTGAGTGTGTGAGTGAGTGTGTGTGCGTGTGTGTGTGTGTTCAAACACCAGTGCCCCAAACACCTACACTGAACTGTAAACTTCTGTAAAGAAACTTCTGTAAACAAATCAAGATCCGATCTCAGTATGAGGTGTGTGCATGTAGCAGAATTTGATGAGCCTTGTGTGCCCAGATCAGCCTGTGTGTGGAGTGATGGGTTTGGTGATACTGTGAGTGGCAACAGTTGATAAATTATCCCCCTAATCAATGGCTGTATGCTGAGCACAGACTTTGCTGCAGTTCAGTTCAGTCCCAGTCACTGACATCAGCTACGGCATGTTTGGGGCTGTGTTTTATTTTTCCATAGTAATACAACACTGACAACACTGTTTTTATGACTGTAGTTCTAGTGAGTAAATTATCCCCCTAGTCAATGATTGTATGCTGAACACAGAATATGCTGCAGTTCAGCTCAGTCCCAGTCACTGACAGCACCTGTGCCATGTTACTGTTTCTTTGAGAACAACTCTTATTAAAGTTGAATAAAAGAGGCCACAGAAATGGAAATTCAGACAACAAACTTCTATCCACAGCCTTGAGACATTATGCTAACTGTGTTTGATTCATTGCTCATAACCACCAGACTGGGTGTGGTCATCCTTATAAAATAGATAGGGCAAATGGTGTTGTCCAAAAGTCAATTGTAGCAAGTTCTGCTCTCTCTCTTTCACTTACTCACTCACTCACTCACTTTAGATGAGAGTCAGGCCATACACAAGCCAGATCTCATACTACCTAATGTTTACACTACACAGGATTATGGAATGTCTATTTGCCCCACTGGTACAGTTAATAAAAAGCTATTTACACCCATAGTACCAAATGCATTTGCGCATGTACTAAAAACATATTTCTATCTGTGGAATAGGCTACGCAACATTTGCAGTGGAGAAATCAGGTGTTTTATTTCCTAATCTTCATTCAGTGAATGCATACATTCTTTAGTTTGCATCATTGACAGAAACGATTGAATCTGTGTTTATCAGCAACCTACAAAAACGAAACCAAATTGCTAACCTCTCCAATAACCTCCAAGTTGATGTTAGCTTAGCAGATATGGAGAGTGCATGTAGTGTGCTTCAAATCCAGCATCTACTCAAAGGAATATGTTATGTTTGTTTATTTATATATGGTCTGAAAATCCATCAGACCAGAATGAAATGTTTGGAGCAAGAGAAGGAGGTACAGCGTACAGGTCCAGTACCTGGTGAGACGCAGTAGGAGCCCGGCCAGGAGGCAACCCATAGAGCCCAGTCCCTCCACGTACCGCAGACTCCCAATCCAGCAGAGTAATTCCACAGCAACGGATTAAGTGGCCCCCAGCCAGCAAGAGGAACGAGACAAAGATGTATCCAACATCATCCAAACCACAGCCAAAGGAGACGCGGACAGCAGACTCCACATGATGATGACCATCATCTTTACCTACATCTCGGAGAGGTTTGGGCATGTGGACAAAGGAAAATCAAAACCCACCCCCTACATAATGAGCCGCAGGGCCACCAGGATACATCATCTGCGCCAGGAGCTTTGCTCCTTCAGGAAACAGTACAAGACTGCTCCAGATGAGAAGAGGCAGCCCTTAGCAGAACTTAAGAACATCCTGTGCAAGAAGCTGATGACTCTTCGAAGAGCACAGTGGCACCAGAGACAGGGAAGAGAGAGGGCAAGGAAAAGAGCAGCGTTCATCGCCTTCCCTTTGGCTTTACAAGACAAATGCTTGGGGACAAACGCAGTGGCCGGCTCGAGTGCCCCATAGAGCAAGTGAATCGCTTCCTACGGGACACCATGAGCAATCCCCAGAGAGACCAGGAACTGGAGCCCAATAAAGCTCGCATCAGGCCAGGCCCCCCAACAACAGGGCCCCCAACAACAGAGTTCAACCTGAAAGAGCCAAGCCTGAAGGAGGTTGAGAAGGTCGTCAAGGCGGCCCGCTCGGCATCGGCACCAGGCCCCAGTGGCATTCCTTATCTGGTCTACAAGTGCTGCCCGGAGCTTCTACGGCACCTGTGGAGGGTCCTGAAGGTGATTTGGAAAAGGGGTAAAGTTGCCAATCAGTGGAGGTGTGTGGAGGGAGTTTGGATCCCCAAAGAGACATCAGCCAGTTTCAGCATTGTGTCATGAAGGCTGTCTGAGTTTCTCCTCAGGAACAGCTACATTGACCCATCAGTACAGAAGGGACAGATCTCTGGCGCACCTGGCTGCTTGGAACACACTGGAGTCATCACACAGCTAATCAGAGAGGCCCATGGGAACAGAGGCGACCTAGCTGTCTTGTGGTTGGACCTGGCTAACGACTACGGGTCCATACTACACAAACTGGTCGAGCTCGCTCTCCACCTCCACCACGTTCCCTGTAAGATCAAGGACTGCTGGTTGATCCTGGATTACTACAATAACTTCAAGATGAGGTCACTTCTGGGTCAGAAACATCAGACTGGCACCGCATTGGGAAAGGAATAATAACAGGCTGCACAATCTCTGTTGTCCTCTTTGCCTTAGCCATGAACATGGTGGTCAAGCCCCCCATCAGAGCCTACATGGATGACCTAACCGTATCAACAACGTCGGTCCCAGGGTGCAGGGGGATCCTACAAGCGCTCGAAAGACTCATCACCTGGGCAAGGATGAGTTTCAAGCCCTCAAAATCAAGATCCATGGTGCTGAAGAAGGGAAAGGCGATTGACAAGTTCCGCTTTTCCATCTCAGGAACGGTCATTCCAACCATCACAGAGCAACCCGTCAAGAGCTTGGGGAAGCTCTTCGACTCCAGCCTGAAGGACTCGGCAGCCATCCTGAAGGCCAGCTCAGAACTTGGAACCTGGCTCCCCAAGGTAGACAAGTCTGGCCTGCCTGGTAGGCTTAAAGCATGGATCTACCAGCATTCTATCCTGCCCCGCATCCTGTGGCCCCTGCTGATTTATGCAGTCCCCATAACAACAGTTGAGTCCCTAGAGAGGAAGATCAGTGGCTTTCTTCGAAAGTGGCTAGGCCTTCCTCGCAGCCTCACCAGCACTGCCCTGTATAGAACAAGTAACATCCTGCAACTTCCTCTCAATGGCCTCACAGAAGAGTTCATGGTGGCAGGCACCAGAGAAGCCCTACAGTACAGGGACTCGAAGGACTGCAAGGTGTCAGCAGCCGGCATCGAGGTGAGGACAGGAAGGAAGTAGAAGGCAGGGGAAGCAGTGGAGCTGGCATAGTCACGGCTGAGGCAGAAGGCACTGGTGGGAACTGTGGTGACAGGTAGAGCAGGCCTGGGTTATTTCCCAAAAATCCTCATCGGCCAGACCCGTGGAAAGGAGAGACACCACATGATCCAGGAAGAAGTCAGAGCAGGAGTGGAGGAAGTGCGAGTGAGCAGGGCAGTGTGGCAATGGCAACAGGGAGCATGGACAAGGTGGGAGAGCGCACTGCAGCACAGGATTACCTGGGCGAACATCCTACAGCCAGATTTCCAGCGGGTTCGCTTCTTGGTGCAAACTGTCTATGATGCCGTACCAAGCCCAGCGAACCTCCATGTGTGGGGGAAAAGCGAGACGCCTTCCTGCCTGCTGTGTTCTGGTAGAGGCTCCTTAGAACACCTTCTCAGCGGCTGCGCAATGGCCCTGGCGGATGGTCGCTACCGCTGATGTCATGACCAGGTGCTTAAGGCAGTCGCAGAGAGCGTAGCCTCAGCAATCAGCTCCAGCAAGAACCATCATGCTACAAAGAAGGCAGTCCTCTTTGTCAAAGCTGGAGATTTGCAGGGCAAGGTCCTGAGCTGCCTTGGCATCGTAGGAGCGGTGAAGAAGAGGGCCATCAACTCCGCAAGTGAAGCCGCCGAGAGTCCACCCAGTGGCTTTGGATGAAGAGGGCAGATCCGTGGGCTGCTACTGGGATGCAAGTCGGAGCTTGATCACCCCCGGCTGGGTCGCCTGGGCGAGGGTGTATGACATTGCGAGACCCGAAACACCCGTTGACCCCAGGATACATCACTGATGATGCGTCCCAGTGCATTCATGAGGTGTTTCTTGAATAATATGTATTTATTTTTCAGTACAGTTTTAATAGTAAAGTTTTTTTTTTATATTGCAAAGTTATAGCTAGCTTTACAGGTAATAAGTTAAATACTCAAAATACAAATCACAATATGAAAATGTCAGTTTAAACCTTTGGCACAAATAAATGTGTGTCCATGTCATAGACCTACTAATATCAGTGGATGAAATTTCCATCTCTCTGTATGAATCTGATTCCTTTGAAAGTGGAGGAAGGTGTTTAGAGACCAAAGACATTGCTGAAAAGGTGTGCTTTAAGGTGTGTGTTTTGCACAGGCCTCAAGGAAAGGGCGATAACAGAGGGATAGCTGATAGCTTGTTCCACAGCGGGGCACCAACATGGAGGCTGTGTCATAATCTGATGTGAGGACCACAGTGCACTGTGAGGAGATCAGAAAGTTATTGGGATTGTGTAAATGATTTGTAGAGAAGCAGAACTCTGTAGGAGAAGCATAATTGTCTTTCAGAGTCTCATACTCACAGAGGAGTTATTTGCACTTCTTATATAGGAATACAGTGCTTTGGACATGAAAACTGCATTAGGCTACAACCTCAACCTCAGTAGCAGACTCAGCTTGGCCTCATAAGGAAGCAAGCACCCCCACTTTCCACTTTGGATCAAGACTCTGATGCTGTTTCCATACACATAAGTATGCGCGGGTGTAAATAGCATTGTCTCATTGTCTACCACAGACACAGGGGGGCTTGTTTCTGTTACTCCATGCTGTATCCACCTGGGTGTAAATAGCATTGTCTCATTGTCTACCACAGACACAGGGGGGCTTGCTTCTGTTACTCCACGCTGTATCCACCTGTGTACAAATACCATCTGCCCCTCAATTATGTATACATGTTGTTAAAACATCACATCATTCTGACCAGGAGTGGATGGTGTGTCCTGTGTGTCCCCAGTGATGGCATGTGTGTGTGATTCTGCATCCAGGCCCCTGGTGTGTGTCTGTGTGATTCTGATTATCCACTGCACTACCATATGCAGCTCAGGTAAGGAACACCTTTGCTGAGCAGAACTCAAAACCTAGCATGAAACAAACAAAACAAAATAAGCCCTGATAATTCAAATGTGTAAGAGATGAAAATGGTTACAGGACAACTCAAACCCACCAAAGGTCAGGGCTTCACAGTGTTGGGTGACATAGTCACAATAATAAAACAACAATAAAAAAACAAGATTATACTAAATGCATTGTAGTATATACTACCTGCAATATTCCACTTATCTGGACAGCCCTGGTAAATGAGTAAAGAGCAGTATACTTAAACAGCAGCACATAAGAGTGAGTGGAGCTGGTAACTAAGTAACTAAATGAGTCACCAATCACAGGATGTAAATTCAGTGTTAGTAGATGTCAATGACAATTTATGGACACAAAATGCATCTCATTTTAAATACTTTTAATTTTGATTTAATGTCATTAACGTTAATAATTATGCAGCAGTTGGGTGCAATGACTGTAATGATGCAGTAGGAAGCAAATTCAGGATTTTTTTTTATTCTACAAAGTAAAATCTGTTTATATTTGAAATGACTTTGCCGATTTGCATGAATGACTTATCAATGGCACTGTGCACTGGACATTCCTTTGTTGTCTTTGTTTTTACAGAGGTTTTCCAGGTAGTCGGCCCAGACAAGCCTCTCTATGTTGTGTCAGGTGAAGACCTGGTTCTTCCCTGCTCCCTAAAGCCCAACATGAGTGCTGAGGGGATGACTGTGAAATGGTTTAGGCTGAATCACCAGGGACAGGGATCCTGGGTGCATCTTTATAAAGATGGCAAGGACAAAAATGACAAAATAATCCAGTCTTACCAGAACAGGACATCTTTGTTCAAAGAAGACCTGAAGATGGGCAATGCTTCACTAAAACTCAGCAGGGTCCAGAAATCTGATGAGGACAGCTACAAATGTTTGATCCAGATGGAATTGTATTATGATTATGCCCTCATTCAAGTCATTGTCAGAGGTAAGACCTGTTCTATGTCACAATAACCAGCATAAGTTTGATGTGTTGACACCTACAGTAAACTGACAGCATGTTCTGATGAGCGAGAAGAAACCGTGTTTCATGTTTCAGGCAAGTTACTACATTTGCTGCTAGCTTAAACTCTGCTGTTTTACTAAAAATGTAAACATCCCAGGTGTTGTATTTGTCTCATTTTGTGTATGTTTTACAGATGGTACATTTACTCAGCCTTGGAAGACACCGTTCATTGTAGCCATGTCTCTTTTTGTCATTATTCCATTAATCCTTATAATTTACTGTAAAGGTAAGGAAAACAGATTCATAGGTAGAAGTTTTGGTAACTCTTTGGATCACAACTCAGAAAGTATAGGGTAGAGATCATGTAAGTAATTTGTAACAAATATTAATAAACAGTAAAGAATAGAATGTTGAATGCATTACATATAACTTACCTGATAAGTACTGGGATTGTAATGCCTAAAATATCAAAAACAAACAAGCAAATAAATGAATATAGAGTTTCTGGAGAAAAAGACTTAACTGATTCAAATAACTGCATATTCTGCTCTGTAACTGTACAGTTGTGTTCTTCTGCTGTTTTACTATTATACATGTTCATGTTTCAAGGAAAGAGGAGGGAGAAGAGGCTCTGGAGGCTTGTAAGAAACACTGAAGAAAGAGAAGGTGTGTACTGCACATGTCTTACATAATGGATGTTCTAATGTTGGAATCATTCAGACAAGGTATTCTAATCAGGTATCATTATATGAGGAATCAGTATGATGTATGAGTAAGATTTTTATTTTTAGAGATATTCAAATGATTGGATTTTTTATTTCCCAATTGATTGTTTCTGTCTCTGTTAAATATTCAATTCAATTCAGTTTTATTTATACAGTGCCTTTTACAATAGCATTGTCTCATATTGGGGTTGCTGTTGGGTTATATTAACTTCCCTCAGGAAGAATAATTTGAAGTTTCATCGTGTCTGTACTCCAGTCACATATTCCGTCTTTCCTGCAAGCTTTTCATGAACTGTCTGAGAGTGCAAACTGCGGCATCTTAAAGACGTTGAAGCGGCTTTGTGAAGTGTCTTACTAACCACAAATGTGGATTTGAAGGCCTGTGAGAAGTATACAGGTGGCAAAAAACAAGCAAACTTTTGCTTCACTTTCTCATAAAAAATCTAGTTCTGTGCAGTGTCCCTTTGTCCAGGGCTTTGTCCTGCTCTAAACGTTCTTTAGTGTCATCTTGTGACCAGAAGCAGAACTGGGAATTTGTTGACGTGTGAACCAGATGCCAGCCACAATCCAAAACATCACCCACTGACAGACATTATTCTGCTGTTGCCAAGATTGGATTTAGGAAAAATCAGTCTGTTTTGATTTTAGGTAGGCTAACCTAAACAGCTTACTTTTGACCAATCATGCGTTGTCTCTCCATAGGGGGGAGAATGTTAACCTGACAAGTCAGACTATAACATCAAAATGTCTAGTCTGGCTATGACCAATAGAGCGGGTGCAAGGGGCGAAATCAGCAATTGTCTGTCAAACTGCCTCTGGACACAATAGTAGCAGATAAACTACCGCTAGGGTACATCTAGACGACTCTTTATAAGGATAGAGCGATGTGATTGGTCTCACCAAACTGCAACTGAGGCCCTATAGTTTGTTTTTAGCCACTTATTGAATAACCAGCTGACGTGGAGACTCTTCTGAAGAAGGTTTCCAAGGGCATTTGAGACATGGTGGGAGTATTTGAAAAAGAAAAACACACTGAGTAGCTATTAATACTTCTTATTTACCATTGTGGATTATCCCTGGGAAAAATAACTATAGAAAAAGCATGGATCCTGCATAGAGTGTAGAAGAGGACTGGCTCAACTGCTTAATGCTGCGCACAAGGGGAATGGATCTGCAGCACAGCAAAATGACTCTTTTCCCTTGCATCAGTGTTGCTGAAGTCCCTTGTGCCAAGTCTGTCAAACTCCCCTGGCACACCTCTGAGATTTCACTTTCCCTTCCACCAGTTAACAAAAAACTCAAACTTTACCACAACTCATTCCCCTTCAAAGATTCATTCAGACTTTTCCAATAATTTATTTTCATATGACTCTTTTAAATTTGGTGGGGTAAATAGTTTGTGCCCTACCTTTGAATATTTGATTTAAACCATCACAGTGCATGATTTGAGGTTTAAAGGCGTTTGTGTTGACTGTTTTCTGTGATAGTATTACATTATGAACAGCATTCATAATGTACTGTTATGAACAGCAGAACATGAACATTCCTCTGAAGTCCAAACCCTAATAGACAGTGTGTGTGGAAAAGGAAAATGATTCATAAAATTTCACAATATTGTTTTCTGTGATAGTATTGCTGTAGCTGTGATTTGAAATTTCTTAGTTGGCAGCCAATACTGCCTGAACCTCTGGACAGATTTAGTGCCTTTGCATGTTTGATTCATCAGTGGAGCACCAAATACAAACACCAATTCAGATGGTTGCATTTCCAGGTGATTTTCATCTAGAGAAGTACTCAGAGCATGGACTCAAAAAAATGCTTCCTTCAGTGAAAGATTCCACAAGAGTTTGGTGAGTGAAGCCTCAGAAAGTACATCTTGAACTTTTTAGAAATGAATAATGTCAATGTTGTTTTATAACAAGTTGACTAGTCACATGTTTGAATAAAAATATAGTACAGTGCCTGCAGAGAGCGCATTTGGATAAGACCTGTGGAAAACCACTACAGATGTAGTATAGTTTAGCCACCATAGACTTTAGGCTTTTTGGCTTAGGGGAATTCACAGCATTTTATACACCAGAAATGAAATGTGTTTAAGATGAAGATGTAACACAGGATAAAGACACCAGCAAAGTTGTTTGACACCAAAAAAAGAGGGGAAACACAGCAATCTAGAAAATCCAGTCAGTCAACTTGTGTCCTCACACGTAAAACCCTCTACAAATATATTCAATAACTCTGAGGAGAACACATAAAAAAAACACTACAAACAAATGCAATAAACCTGCAGTGAACAGATAAGTCCTTACTACAGCCAGTGGCCCACAAATGACAAGCTCAAAATCGTGCAATTAAATACAGTTTTTAAATCATTTTAAACAGAGGTACAAGTTACTTTTATTGAATTCAAAAACACATCTTAACCGACTACATGCATACAACAGACCTTACCGTACACTAGTAAAATTTTAATAAACTAAAATACCAGTCTACACAGCAATTCTGTGGGACATAAACAGGTCAAGCAAACACACACCAAGTATCTTACACAGGTCACACCTAGACAACAAAAGAAAACTCCTGTACGCCACCAACCTTAACCCCTGCACAAAGGAGATCAAAAGAGGGCCGCACCTTCCGGTTTATATAAGGCAACCATCTTTACAGGTTGGGCACTTCCTCTTGTCCAGTGTGACAGCTCCCCTACTGCACTGGCCCCGTAATTGCACGCGCCCACCATAGACACCCAAGTCCATCCTCTTACACCCCCTCCATTTTTCCTCAGCCCATCCTTGGGCTGACCTCAAGCATCCGCACATCGTTGTGTTGACGCCTTTGGTGGTGCGATGTGACTGTCGTGGTTCTTCGGTGTCAGGGGTGGTCAAGTCTTCCTCAGACAGTGTTAAAGAGCAACTTGTTCAAGATGGTAGCCATCGGGTCGGCGGGAACACCCGAGGATTTGCTGGTCCAGGTTCATCTGCTGCCCTGACTTCAACAGGAGCCTGTAAAGTCAGACGACAAGGCTGAAGCAGCTTTCTATGCAACACCCTATCTTTCCCACCCCCTCTTCAGGTTTGACCACATAAACAGGAATGTCAGGGTTTGGTTGTTTAATCACCACATATGGTGACCACTATGGCAGAAATGAGCCAATATGCCTTGTCCCTTAGGACCAACATTACGGACCAACACTCTTTCTCCCACCACTAAAGGTCCAAAGAGACTTTGTTGTCATGTGGCCTCTTTTGATGCCGCCCTGCTCCTACAGTCAACTCACCAGCTCTTTTGTAGGCATAGTGCAGGTGCTCATGATGTCTTCTCACCCACTCCTCCACAGTATTCTGTTGTCCACAGGGCATCCCAACATCACATCCAACATGCCGGCCAAACATGAGGTAGGATGGTGTATACCCTGTAGAGCTATGGACAGTTATTATAGGCATGCAGTATTTCCGGTAAGTAGTTGGCCCACCTGTGTTTTTTCTCATTCACCAGAGTTCCAAGCATGCCCAGTAGAGTGCGATTGAAATGTTCTGTGAGGCCGTCACCTTCTGGGTGGTATGGAGTGGTATGACTCTTTTTACGCCTACAGGTCAAGAGCTGCTCACCACTGCTGCCTCAAAATTTGGACTCTAGTCTGAGTGAAACCGGGATGGACAGCCAAAATACTGTATGACCTGCTGCCACATCAACCTCACTGTAGTTGCAGCAGTTTGGTCTCGGGTGGCTGCAGCCCACACAAACTTGGTGAAGTGGTCAGTCAAGACCATGATGTTTTGGAAGCCCCAACTGCTGCTTCAAGGGACAAAAAGTCCATGGTGATCAATTCAAGAGTGTAAGAGGCCGCTACAGGAGTCAAACCAACAGCCGACATACCAGGCCTTTTCCTAAGGGTGCATGGTTGACATTCTGAGCACCATTTCTGGACATCTGTGGCCAATAGTAGTTCATTTGCAGTTTTCAGAGTCTTTTCAACTGCAAAATGTCCCGTCTTATCATGACAGCAGGTGAAGGCCTTCTTCTGTAAACTTTGAGGGAGTAAGAGTTGGTAGCACAGCGTGTTGGTGTTCGGGTCTCGGATGCACCGATACAGAACTCCTTATCGCAGCTGCAGGCGGGGCATCTCCCTCAACAGCCTCAGTACTTTTGGGACCTCAAGTTGTCGTCTCCCTCAACAGCCTCAGTACTTTTGGGACCTCAAGTTGTCCAGGCGGCAGAGGCCTTTTTGCCTGGAAAAACCACAACACACGAGAGATTATAGGGTCTTGCTGTTGCACTTGCACCCACCTTTCTACTATCCAGTTCTGTCCTATTCTGGAGCCTCCAGAAGACTGTGGCTGGTCCTGTGCTGGCATTCCCCCCCAGGATCCTGAGAGGGAAGCTTGCACCACATCAACGGTAACCTCTGGGAACCCCGGGACCTCCACACTGTCATCTTCCTCTGGCACCGCACAGCCCCTAAGCCTTGATGGCTTGCATCAGTGTAATACAAAAAGGGTAGTGTGAAATCCGCAAATTTCAGGACTGGCGCCTGAACGAGACCTTGCTTTAAGGACACAAATGCTGTTTCACATTCATTGGACCAATTCCAAGGAGGGCACAATGCTCTAGGTTTAGATTTCTTTGTAGGATGCCCACCCAAAAATTTATGCAGTGGTGCCGCTTTTTGTGAGAATCCCTTAATAAACCTGTGATAATACCCAGCTAGGCCAATGAATGCTTGTAGCTCTGCTGGGGAACTTGGTACCTTCCACTGCTGAACAGCCACCACTTTCTCAGGGTCTGGAGCTATGTCAGCATCAGATACCACATGACCCAGGTATTGGACACTGCTATGGAGGAGCTTACATTTTTCTGGTTTCAACTTTAGACCCTGCTGGGAGAGAGAAGACAAAATCGAGGTGGTCAAGATGGGTATCAAAGTCTGCAGCAAAGATATATCAGCAATGATTGATAGTTTTGATCCCCCAAGTAACTTTCCATTAAACGCTGAAAGCTTGCTGGGTCATTGCACAATATGAATGACATTTGCTGGAACTCAAATAGCCCCATAAGGGTTGTAAATGCAGTCTTGTCCATATCCTTCTGGTGCATCCTGACTTGCCAATAGACTTGCCAGATCTAAGGTTGAGTACCAGCGGGCCTTCTTTAAGCTGGCCAATGTTTCCTCCACCCGTGGTAGTGGATATAATATTCTTTCTAGTTACTTGATTCAGCTGCCTACAGTCTACACAAAAACTAATGGAAGCACCCTTCTTTCATACTAGCACTGTAGGGGAGGGACAATGGACTTGAGCTTGGCCTAATTGTATCTGCATTCAACATCTGCTTAAGCAACGCAGCTTAATCATTATGAATTTCAATATGAAATATCTGTATTGTGTAATTTCTCACCCCAAATCAAGATTTGTGAATTTTATGAATCATTTCCCCTTTCAAACACACTCATATATGATTTTAAAGCAATATTCCAGAGACAGTCAAACTCTGAGAAGTACAGTGTGGGACCAAGTCCAATGCAATTACTGTGTAGCTGTATTACCTACCATAGCACAACGTATCTCTAATCATTTAAGAAATTTACATTCGAGGATGCCAGCGGAGGACTCCATTGACACTAGCTAGGAGGATGTGTGATGACAAGCGAAACAAAGAAATTTCCAAACGCATTGTTAACATGATTGTCAAAGACATGTTGTCTTTACGTGTGGCTGAGAGCGAGGTTTTCCAAGAACTAATGGGATTTATTGAGCCAGGATGTCGTATTTTATATAGAAAAAACACTGACCAACCGCTAGGAGCAACAGGTTGCTGAGAAGAAGGCTGAGGTAAAAGAGAAGCTAGCTACTGTCAACGTCGCTTTGACCACTGGGAAATATCAGTCCTGTTGTGTGCGTGTTTGACCTTAATTTGTGTGGGCAAAACCATGTAGATAGCCTACGGCTCTGAACAGAGCCATGCTTTAGCAAATAATCGATTAATTGTTCGATAACGTTATGAACAGCAGAACATGAACACTCTTCTGAGGTCCAAACCCTAATATACAATGACACAGGGTCGCTACTATCAATATGCAGATGACAACAGGGGAACAATACACACCACATAGAATAACAAGTACATAAAAACAATTCTGTATGAATAAGGGCTGAATGATCACGTCTTCAAAGATATTTTAAAACTAGCTAAAACTTGTAGGAAAAATTGTAATATCCTAGAAAAGAATATTAATGTGATACAAATGTATGCCATGTGTGATACAAAGGTATGCCATGTGTAACCTGAGTCTAAAGAGTTAAGACAACAAACCTGAGCAGATTAGGGTTCGGAACAGGGCAAACAGAGGGTGCTGGTGAAAACCAAATAAACATCTATCTTCACCAGGACAGGGAACCTAAACAAGCTAAAACAACTGGAGGGCAAGAAATCAAAGGTCATTGTGAGGGCAGGGAGGTCTGTCATTTGGTTTACATGTGATGTCTGCTCTGGGGGGTATAAAAGGGAATCCTAGTCTCCAGGAAGACAGGCTTGTTACTATACATTCCTTGAGTAGGTTTGTGTGGGTAACTAGTCTCCGGTGTTGTGATTAAAGACTGCAGTGATCCACCAAGTTGCCTGCCTGGTATTTTTTGATTACAAACTTGTACGGTCTTGAACCAGAAATGAGTTCCCTTTTTCTACTGTACTAATTGAAAAGGCCGATTGTTACCATTAACTCCTACTAAGGCCTATGTGTGCATTACAGGGATACTAGTATCAATATGCAGATGACAACACACACCACATAGAATAACAAGTACACAAATACAGTTCTGTATGTACAAGGGTTTAATAATCACATCTTGGAATAGCCGTTAGCCATGTCTTCAAAGACATTTTAAAATTGGCTGAAACTTGTTTATTGTCCAACCAGAATTGAGTTGCCTTTTTCAACTGCACTAATTGAAAAGGCTGATTGACTGGCCAAAAGCAATCTTCCTGAAATTTACATGTCACCTCTCACAGAGGACCTAGAGACCCTTAGTTTATCTCTACACAATTATATACATTGCTTGAATGGTGGTGATGCAAGATCATGAGTAAGTTTATACATCAAATACATATCAGCAAAAAAGGAAACTTCCAGTGGTCAATAACTTGTGTTTTGCTACATTGTTATGGTGATGTTATTTCCTTCTTTTTTGCCAAGAACTTTTATAGCCTGTTAGTAGAGGATGCCTAGAGGTTGTTAGATCGTTAAACCTGCCTGGGACCAACTTGTAGAGTACTAGAAATTTTGACATTCTACTCTGGTCAGTGATGGGTTAAGAGGACTCTATGTGTCAAAATATGTGTTATTAAATACCCATTATAAAATATGTATTCACTGTTTTTATGCAGGATGAATCAGTGTCAGCTCTCTAACACAAGCTGTGAAATGATTGCATCAGTGCTACAAAAGTCAACTACTCTAACAGAACTGGACATGAGTAATAACACCCTGGAAGATAAGGGACTGCAGATGCTCTGTGAAGGATTAAGAGATCCACAATGCAAGCTTAAGAAGCTGAGGTCAGTCATTGATCAATATGTCAGCTGCCCCCACTTTCAGGTGTTTCACACTCACATAACTAATGAATAAAATGGTGTTAATAAGATTCACTTTCATAATATCCTGTCCTGTCGAATGTTGAATATAGAGCAAAGAACCAATAAGCAGAAAATAATTACCCAGGGGTGGTGTAAAGTGGAGAACACTTCATGTCTTACAGAACATTTCATATACAGAAGACTTCATATCATACAGCCAGTGGCATAGCTATCAGTAAGCACTTCTTACAACAGGTCCGGTCAAACTATTGATTAATTTCTGATTGAACGAGATGCAATGTACACGTCACTAGGAGTGGCAATATACCACCACACATAATATTTCCATCACACATTTACACACACATAACACTTTTGGTTGTGGGTTTATTTGGTTTTGGTTGTGGGGTTGGTTAGTGGATATTGCCACAGCTGTGGTTACTTATGGCACTTTGTGGTGTGAAGTTAAGAAAATGCAAGACATTTCTCACCAAAAAACTCACACAAAAGTGCAAGTTAAATAAAGTACTAAACTAGTTGCTTGTCCTAATACCCATGTTGTCCAAAAAATTCATCCAAATCCATGCATTACTTTTCAATTTATTTTGTACTCAGATAAACAAACAAACAAACAAACAAACAGACAAACACCAGTGAAAAAAAAATAACCTCCTTGGCGGATGTAATAATAAACGTGAGGAAAACTAAAATCCTACATACAGTAAAAATTAAGGCAATTTTATACTGTTAATGTTTGTTCCATTTTTAGCTGTGTTTCACATGTTAATGGTTAAGTATGAAAGTGTTGGTCTATGAATGCAATGAATGATCAAGTCTTTTTCACAAGTTTGCCCTTCATAGGCACACTCTAATATTATGTATGTTTTACAAATGTGGTTCAGATAATGAGCACAAAATCATTTAAAGTTCTGAGAGATGGTGACCCAGGAAATGTAGTCTTGTTGTATTACACAATGGTGCTAATTCATTCTATGATCTTTATTGTCATATTTACCTAACAGACTCGCTGACTGTAAACTTAGTGCTGAATCTTGTGAGATTGTAGCCAGTGTTCTACAGTCACCAGACTCCCTGATAGAGCTGGACCTGAGTGATAATGACAATATCTGTAGTTGGAGTATAGGACAGGTGGAGTCCAGCTTCTCTCTAAGGGACTGTCTAATCCCCACTGCAAAAACAGTATTAAATATTCAGGATTACAGTTTCAGTTACATCTGAATGTCTTCGGCAGAAACATTTACTGTATGTTTAATAATAATAGATTTGATTTGCTGTTTTTTCGGAGGCTCAACATCCTCCATTTACAGCTGAAAGTCTGATACTATTCTGAAATGTCTAATTGGTTCTCCTAGGATATCATAATCACAATTTATTATTGGTTCTCCTATCATATTAATTGATCTCCTTTGTTATTATTTTGGTTATAATTATTAGCCCATTGCCAGAAATAAAAATTAGCTGTGGTGAGAAGACACATGTGCACAATCAATCCCACATGAATAGACAACTGCTTATTCAGTGATTTTCACCAAATGTTGAATGTCAAATATTTGATTTAATATCTGACAGGCATATATTATTAATAATTAATAATATTTGACAGGCATAGCTATTCAAAGATGAGCATGATCTCACAGTAAAGCGATGATGAGGTGTTGAAGTCTAACTGTGCTATGGCTGTGTTGAGGGAGTTTAAGAAGGTATTGACAGCAGTGTTAGGTAAATCTGTAAGGTTAACCCTGCCAGGTTTGAAAAACTGAAAAGCGTTGACAGCTGAGAAAATGTAGTCAAAATGTAGAAAAGTAATCCAAAAGTAATCAAGTGTAATCAGTAACATTACTTTATTAAAGTAATTGAAATAGTTACTCTTTACAGTTTAGATAGGGTAACTTGTAATTGTATTACATTTCCAAAGTAACTTTCCCAACACTGCATGACTTTAAAAGGGGAATTAAAGTCCATCAGTGTAGCCATCAGCCATTTGACTTTGATGTAAGCAGCTAAGGTTCATTGAACAGAGGTGTGACGTCCTCTTTTTAGATGGTTGGAAACCAGACAAGCAGCTGCATTCTGGATCATCTGTAATTGTCTCGCAGCACAGGCTGGAAGACCTTTTAGGAGGGCATTGCAATAGTCAAGGCGAGAGATAACTAACGTCTGTACCAGGAGCTGGGTTGCATGTTGGGTTTGGTACGGCCTGATCTTTCTTATGCTGAATAGAGAAAAGTGGCGCAACCGAGCTACAGAGGCAGTGTGATCCGCAAAGGTCAGCTGATCATCAATCATGACGCCCAGGTTTCTTGCAACATTGATGGGAGCAACAGATAGGGATTCTGTCTTAGGGCTAATGTTAAAAATGGTTTCCTTGGCGGGGAGGACATTGCAACAGTTCAGAAAATCTGCTGCAAACAGAGTCATTGTTGATCGGAGGAGTCTCGAGAAACGCCTGTGAAATCCTGGAGAGACTGAATAATATGTTTAGCATGTGTAGAAGAGCAGTGGGGAAACTGATATGTAGTTTATAATGATGTGTGGAGTATGTCTAAAATGCTTGTAAGAGCTGTGGGGGAACTGATATGTAGTTTATAATGATGTGTGGAGTATGTCTAAAATGCTTGTAAGAGCTGTGAGGGAACTGATATGTAGTTGTGTGGTTGTGATGGAATGAAAAGCTCTAGTTATATTGACTTTGGTTAACTAGTGTGTGTTGTATCTTGATTAATTTAATTGTCTTTTCATGTTTATAAATCAACTCCATTGTCTCCATGCTGTATCACCTGACCAGCTTGTTGTGCTTCTTTACTTAAAAGTGACGACCAGCTGGTTTGTGCTGGCCCAGGGTCCCCTAGATTTAAGGCCGGTAACACA
>PYXC01002030.1:0-7500 GCA_015244755.2 Tenualosa ilisha
AGCAGCTGAGTTGTGCTTGCCTGAGAGCAGCTGAGTTGTGCTTGCCTGAGAGCAGTTGAGTTGTGCTTGCCTGAGAGCAGCTGAGTTGTGCTTGCCTGAGAGCAGCTGAGTTGTGCTTGCCTGAGAGCAGCTGAGTTGTGCTTGCCTGAGAGCAGCTGAGTTGTGCTTGCCTGAGAGCAGCTGAGTTGTGCTTGCCTGAGAGCAGCTGAGTTGTGCTTGCCTGAGAGCAGCTGAGTTGTGCTTGCCTGAGAGAAGCTGAGTTGTGCTTGCCTGAGAGCAGTTGAGTTGTGCTTGCCTGAGAGCAGCTGAGTTGTGCTTGCCTGAGAGCAGCTGAGTTGTGCTTGCCTGAGAGCAGCTGAGTTGTGCTTGCCTGAGAGCAGCTGTCAGGCTCAGTGCAAGCTGACCCAGAGGACTCTCAGGGTTCAGATCCTGGTTTTTACTGCATTCAGATGCAGCGTGTCTGTGGGACGTGTTCAGAGGTCTACTAATAGCCCATGGGGATCTGGCCTGCATGCTCTGGGGTTTCAGATCAGTCAACAGAACTCTGCATGCAGGCCTTCCATAGGATGCCTGTCTCATCTAGTGTAGCTGTGCTCACTCTCCCTCTCTCTCTCTCCCCCTCTCTCTCCCTCTCTCTCTCCCTCTCTCCTCCTCTCTCTCCCTCCTCTCTCCCTCTCCCTCTCTCCTCTCTCTCTCCCTCTCTCCCCTCTCTCTCTCTCCCTCTCCCTCTCTCTCTCTCCCTCTTCCCTCTCTCTCACTCTCCCTCTCTCCCTCTCTGCCCTCTCTCTCTCTCCCTCTCCCTCTCTCCTCTCTCTCTCTCCTCTCTCTCTCTCTCTCTCCCCTCTCTCTCTCCTCTCTCTCACTCTCTCTCTTCTCTCTTTCTTTAGCTCTCTGTCTCACTCCCTCTTTTGCTCTTTTTTTTCTCTCTGTCTCTCTGTCCATATCTCCATCTCTCCCTCTCTCTCTCTCTCACACACACATACACACACACATACACACACACAACACACACACACATGTACACGCACACACACACACACACACACACACACACACACACACACGTGCAGTCCATCAGCTGTGCTGTTCACTCAGCCCTTCAAGGCAGAAACTGGGTCATCGTAATGAAAATTAATAAGGGGTTCAGAGTTCAGAAATATCCCACCCTCATTACCAGACAACACAGGCCTTCAGCACTGGTCATTACCAGACAACACAGGCCTTCAGCACTGGTCATTACCAGACAACACAGGCCTGCAGCACTGGTCATTACCAGACAACACAGGCCTTCAGCACTGGTTAATGCCAACCAGCCCACAGGCTCACAAAGTTATGCAACAAAACAAAAAAAACAAACAGACTTTAAGTTTTAACTTTTTGACAAAGTAACCATTTGAACCACTGTTGTGGTCATGTGACCTTCACATTCCAGCAGACGAAAACCAAGTTCAAAACAACTGCATATACGTCATAAAAATCCAAATAATCAAATCAATAAAAATAAACTGCAGTTTCAAGACTCACCAGAACAATACAGCTCTGACTATAACATGACACTCATGTCTAAGTCCACATTCAGACCCTTAGCATGCAGGCGTCCAAAGTATTTGTGTCCCTGTGACATAAGACTTTCTCATGTGACCCCCTCATTTAACTTGCTCAGCGCCCTGAGAGAGGAGGGAGGAGGCAGTGTGAGCACACACAGGCTGTGACGCTCATGCTCAGTGAAGCTTTATTGAACTGAACTGAATTGTGAGTGTGTGTGTGTGTGTGTGTTTGTGTGATCTTTGTAAGGAATGTACCCTGTGTGTCTCCCCAGCTGAAGAACTCTCTGAAGCCGGAGGTGTGTTTGGATCAAGGCCCTGACCAGGACAACGTTCCCATACTCTACCTGTGTCATGGCATGACCCCACAGGTAGGGGAGTGTGTGTGTGTGTGTGTGTGTGTGTGTACTCTACTCTACACTACTCTACACTAGTCTACTCTACTCTACTCTATGCTACACTACTCTGCTCTACACTACACTACTCTACTCTACTCTACTCTACACTACACTACTCTACACTACACTACACTACACTACTCTACACTACTCTACACTACACTACTCTACACTACACTACTCTACACTGCACTACACTACACTACTCTACACTACACTACTCTACACTACACTGCACTACACTACACTACTCTACACTACTCTACACTACACTACTCTACACTACTCTACACTACACTACACTCCACTACACTACACTGCACTACACTACACTACTCTACACTACTCTACACTACACTACACTACTCTACACTACTCTACACTGCACTACTCTACACTACTCTACACTACACTACACTGCACTACACTACACTACTCTACACTACTCTACACTACTCTACACTGCACTACTCTACACTACTCTACACTACACTACTCTACACTGCACTACACTACTCTACACTACACTACACTACACTACACTACTCTACACTACTCTACACTGCACTACTCTACACTACTCTACACTACACTACTCTACACTACACTACACTACACTAAACTACTCTACACTACTCTACACTACACTACACTACACTACATTACTCTACACTACACTGCACTACACTACACTACTCTACACTACTCTACACTGCACTACACTACACTACTCTACACTACACTACACTACACTACACTACTCTACACTGCACTACACTACACTACACTACTCTACACTACACTACACTACACTACTCTACACTGCACTACACTACACTACTCTACACTACTCTACACTACACTACTCTACATTACACTACTCTACTCACACACAACCACTCACACACACAACTACTCACACACACAACCACTTACACACACAACCACTCACACACACACACACACCACAACCACTCACACACACAACCACTCACACACACACACACACACACACACACACAACCACTTACAGAAACTATAAAGAAGGGCAAGAATGCCCAAATTGTGCAGCTGTCATTGAAGGGTGAGGTGGAGTAGAAATGTGCAGGATGCAGCTGGAACAATGGAGAGCAGAGGGAAATAGCAGGGAAATGTGTGTGTGTGTGTGCGCGCATATGTGTGTGTGTGCATGTGTGTGTACGCATGTGTGTGTATGTGTTTGTGAGTGTGTGCGTGTGTGTGTGTGTGTGTGTGTGTGTGTGTGTGTGTGCGTGTGAGATCATAGGGTTAGAGGCTGATTGTTCTGTTCCAGCTGCTGTAGGTGCACACACCATCTGTGCCTTTCTCTCATCGCTGCTGCAGGTGCACACACACACACACACACACACACCACACACACACACACAGGTGTGTACTCCAGCTGCTGTTAATACGTGTGCACTAAATGCCATCATTAGGGCAGCAATGCAACTGTCACTCAGTAATCAGGCTCAAGGTTCACACACACACACACCCCCACACTGATAACTGAGTTGGTGCTGACTGTCTCCCCCTGCTGATGGAAAGTGTGTATTCCAAGCAGACACATTAGGCGAATTGGGCTTTAAAATCCATCTGTCTGCATCGGTCATCATCTGCTGCATGACTGCATGCCCACACTAGACGTGCAGAACTGTGCTGATGACAGAGGAAAAACCCAGCAGACAACTTGGACATCACAACTGCAGCCACACTAGAGGAGCCAGAGAGCCCAGGAGATGCTGCTGAATGGTGTTTGAATCCCCTCATTTAATCATGAACATGAACTTGATGACATAAATCATATGATGTTGTTTTAATAAACCATCGTATGATGTTTTAAGTAAAAATAAATTGTTGAAATGCAAGCGGAACAGAGTTATAGCCCAAGTCTTTGAAAATGTGTTTTTGAAAATAGCCTGTGTGGAGTTAAATGTTTATTTGAGATGTCTGTCACTCCTGGAGAACAGTAAGGCTATTTCATTGGGCAAAACCTCCACGCTGCTTACATTCTGGGAGCCAGCCAGCCCACCTGCCAGTTCAAATAAGCCCATTCCCAGCAAGTATGAAAGTACTCTTCTTGTTATCCCATGGTGAATTAAAATGATTGAAACAGATAAGACTATTTTTTCACATCCTAACACTAAACAGTGAACTGTACAACAGATAAGAGACACTTCAGCAACAATTTCACAAGACAAGATCACTTTCACAAGCAGCAATGTTTTTCTGTATGAAGTGTTCTGATTGGGCAGAGTGATGTGCACAATGTTAAAGTGCACAAAGATGTGTTGTAATACCACAAGAAAGAGAGTTTGGGGGGGGGGGGTCAGTTTCCTGACAGCCTGGTGGATAAAGATGTTTGCCCTCTGGTGGAGCGGGCACAGAGGCTCCTATATCTCCTCCCCTCCCAGAGGGCAGCAGGCTGAAGAGATTGTGTGCAGGGTGGCTGGCATCGCCCACCATCATGGTCATTTTTTGGGTGAGGCGGCGTTGTGTGTGTGTACCAGGGAGGGGAGTGAAGGGAGTGGGGCACCAATGATCTTTCCAGCTGTGTTCACTATGTGCTGCAGGGTTTCCTGTTGTAGTCAGTGCAGCTCCCATCCACACGTGCTCTCAGTGGCGCCCCCTGTAGAAAGTGCCCCTGATGGGTGAGGAGGCTCAGTCTTAAGAGCACACACACACACACAGTCTTAAGAGCACACATACACACACAGTCTTAAGAGCACACATACACACACAGTCTTAAGAGCACACACACACACACAGTCTTAAGAGCACACATACACACACAGTCTTAAGAGCACACATACACACACAGTCTTAAGAGCACACACACACACACAGTCTTAAGAGCACACACACACACACACAGTCTTAAGAGCACACATACACACACAGTCTTAAGAGCACACATACACACACAGTCTTAAGAGCACACACACACACACAGTCTTAAGAGCACACACACACACACAGTCTTAAGAGCACACATACACACACAGTCTTAAGAGCACACATACACACACAGTCTTAAGAGCACACATACACACACAGTCTTAAGAGCACACATACACACACAGTCTTAAGAGCACACATACACACACAGGCTTAAACACACACACACACACACACACACACACACAGGCTTAAACACACACACACAGGCTTAAACACACACACACACAAGCTTAAACACACACACACAGGCTTAAGAGCACACATACACACACAGGCTTAAGAGCACACATACACACACAGGCTTCAACACACACACACACACAGGCTTAAGAGCACACATACACACACAGGCTTAAACACACACACACAGGCTTAAGAGCACACATACACACACAGGCTTCAACACACACACACACACACACAGGCTTAAGAGCACACATACACACACAGGCTTAAGAGCACACACACACACAGGCTTAAACACACACACAGGCTTAAGAGCACACATACACACACGGGCTTAAACACACACACACACACACACACAGGCTTAAGAGCACACATACACACACAGGCTTAAGAGCACACATACACACAGGCTTAAACACACACACACACAAACAGGCTTAAACACACACACACAGGCTTAAACACACACACACACACACACACACACACAGGCTTAAACACACACACACACACAGGCTTAAGAGCACACATACACACACAGGCTTAAGAGCACACATACACACACAGTCTTAAGAGCACACATACACACACAGGCTTAAACACACACACAGGCTTAAACACACACACACACACACACACACACACACAGGCTTAAACACACACACACACACAGGCTTAAACACACACACACACACACACACACACAGGCTTAAACACACACAGGCTTAAGAGCACACATACACACACAGGCTTAAACACACACACACACACACAGGCTTAAACACACACACACACACACACAGGCTTAAGCACACATACACACACAGGCTTAAACACACACACACACAGGCTTAAGAGCACACACACACAGGCCTAAGAGCACACACACACACACACACACAGGCTTAAGAGCACACACACACACAGGCTTAAACACACACACACACACAGACTTAAACACACACACACACACACAGGCTTAAACACACACACACAGGCTTAAGAGCACACATACACACACAGGCTTAAGAGCACACACACAGGCTTAAACACACACACACACAGGCTTAAACACACACACACACAGCCTTAAGCACACACACAGCCATGAGCGCTTTTAGGTCGTAACCCCTTGCAGCTGAGGTTCGTCTTCACCAGACCCCCAGTAATACACACACTCGGACTTCCACATCCACCCCAAGGAATCCAATCACATCCTCTTATCAATCCAATCACATCCTCTTATCAATCCAATCACATCCACTTATCAATCTAATCACATCCTCTTATCAATCTAATCACATCCACTTATCAATCTAATCACATCCTCTTATCAATCTAATCACATCCTCTTATCAATCTAATCACATCCTCTTATCAATCTAATCACAGAGCAGCCATGGCATGCGGGATGTCAGCCCAGAGGTGGAATTTATTGGGGACAACCTATTTGCATCTCAAATCAGACTCCATGGTCTAGGCTACTTCCACGACACACACAACCTATTTGCATCTCAAATCAGACTCCATGGTCTAGGCTACTTCCACGACACACACAACCTATTTGCATCTCAAATCAGACTCCATGGTCTAGGCTACTTCCACGACACACACAACCTATTTGCATCTCAAATCAGACTCCATGGTCTAGGCTACTTCCACGATTGACGCACTCACAAATAACAACTGCAAAGAACAAAATGTAATTTCAAGCCCTTTTCAACAAGTTGTATTTCTGGTGAGAAAAACTCCCGTTTTTTGATTGCAGATTTTTGTTTCTGAGTTGGAAATCCAATGAACGGAAGGGAGACAGACCCATAGTGAGGTGCTGACCCATAGTGAGGTGCTGACCCATAGTGAGGTGTTGACCCATAGTGAGGTGCTGACCCATAGTGAGGTGCTGACCCATAGTGAGGTGCTGACCCATAGTGAGGTGTTGACCCATAGTGAGGTGTTGACCCATAGTGAGGTGCTGACCCATAGTGAGGTGCTGACCCATAGTGAGGTGTTGACCCATAGTGAGATGCTGACCCATAGTGAGGTGTTGACCCATAGTGAGGTGTTGACCCATAGTGAGGTGCTGACCCATAGTGAGGTGCTGACCCATAGTGAGGTGTTGACCATAGTGAGATGCTGACCCATAGTGAGGTGCTGACCCATAGTGAGATGCTGACCCATAGTGAGATGCTGACCCATAGTGAGGTGTTGACCCATAGTGAGATGCTGACCCATAGTGAGATGCTGACCCATAGTGAGGTGTTGACCATAGTGAGATGCTGACCCATAGTGAGATGCTGACCCATAGTGAGGTGCTGACCCATAGTGAGATGCTGACCCATAGTGAGGTGCTGACCCATAGTGAGATGCTGACCCATAGTGAGGTGCTGACC
>PYXC01002030.1:22500-27500 GCA_015244755.2 Tenualosa ilisha
TCATTACAAATGTCTGGGCTGAGGAAAGCCCTCAAAGAGCCAGAACACACACACACACACACATACACACACACACACACACACACACACACACACACACACACACACAGCCAGGAGACCGTGCAGTCTGGAGACTCTGCCAGCAATTAGTCTGCTGCTCTAAAGGGCCAAAGAGTCCATCCAGAGAACACACACACACACACACACACTCCTGAATCAGGTGAGAAGGACTATACCCCAATATACCCCACTCAACCCCAATATACCCCAATACACCCCACTCAATCCCAATACACCCCACTATACCCCAATATACCCCACTCAATCCCAATACACCCCACTATACCCCAATATACCCCACTCAACCCCAATATACCCCAATACACCCCACTATACCCCACTCAATCCCAATACACCCCACTATACCCCAATATACCCCACTCAATCCCAATACACCCCACTATACCCCAATATACCCCACTCAACCCCAATATACCCCAATACACCCCACTCAATCCCAATACACCCCACTATACCCCAATATACCCCACTCAACCCCAATATACCCCACTATACCCCAATATACCCCACTTAACCCCAATATACCCCAATATACCCCACTCAATCCCAATACACCCCACTATACCCCAATATACCCCACTCAACTCAATATAGCTTTAAATATAGTCTTTGCATGAAGGTTCCTAGAAGAACTTCAAAGACTAAATGGAAAATCAGGCATTTCTCACAACTTCCTCATTAAAACTTTATCTGCCAGCCAACTTATTGTAACTTGTGAAAATATGAGCCTCTCGTTTCCACTACCGACAGAATTCCAGAGGTGACAGTTGAGACAATGCTGCCGGCGTAAGTATGGCAAATGTCTACGTTGTCTAGCTGTTTAGATTGTATTTTTCAACTAATGATAACTGAACTAAACATTTCACATGTAAGTAGCCTACTTTACATGGTGTAAATGTTCATACAAATGATGTCAAAGTGGGCTATTTAAATGGTAAATACTTTGCCATTGGACTTTGTCACACAACATCTGCTAATGTTGTGATGACCAGAATAGGCTAGTTAACGCGCAGCATCTTTGATGTTACCATAGTAGTAACCTAGTTGATGATAATGTGAAATAAATTACGGCTATCTGTTATCACTTGAGAATGAATGCCTCTATCTCAACTGTTCTTGCTAAAACAGTGAGCTAATTCAGTAGTCTAGCTTTTGTGTTTTATCTTGACTGGTCGGCTAACTCAGTAGTCTAACTTAAGTGTTTTATTTTGACCAGAAGGCTAACTCAGTAGGCTAACTTATGTGTTTTATTTTGACCAGAAGGCTAACTCAGTAGGCTAACTTATGTGTTTTATTTTGACCAGAAGGCTAACTCAGTAGGCTAACTTATGTGTTTTATTTTGACCAGAAGGCTAACTCAGTAGGCTAACTTATGTGTTTTATTTTGACCAGAAGGCTAACTCAGTAGGCTAACTTATGTGTTTTATTTTGACCAGAAGGCTAACTCAGTAGGCTAACTTATGTGTTTTATTTTGACCAGAAGGCTAACTCAGTAGGCTAACTTATGTGTTCCTAACTGAGCCCAATGCAGTTTATTTTGCTCTGCATATCCCCTCCATGGCCCACCGATTCTATCATCCCTACAACCAGCACCAAGCCAAGCATTAGCTCACATCTCTTCCAGGTGTTTAAATGATCAGAAATGAATTAATATCGATTCTTTGCTCGCACTGCTTGGACACAATGATTTATTATTGCAAAATGATTGTCTTTTTTCTCTATGGTCATTTTTAGAACAAAATATGACATCATCATCAGCCAACTCTATTCAGAGAATCAACTTTCATGACCTGATATGTGCCTGGCACAAGCCCTGATTCATGCTTGATCAGCAACGACTGTGAGTATTATGACAAACTGTGACTGATATGTGCCTGGCACAAGCCCTGATTCATGCTTGATCAGCAGCGACTGTGAGTGTGATGACCTGCAGCAGTTGTAGTTGCTCCTAAAATGAAGGGCCTTTGCACTTTGGTGCTGACAAGAATACTACGCTGTCTGCTTTCAGCATTAAACCTGCAAACCATCGTCAAACCCTCTCCTTGCCACCATGTAGGTCAGGTCAGGTTTTGTTTGCACTGCTTAATTTAAATCAGTCATTTATTGCGTCATGCACTAATGTTGGTGCCTATGTGTTAGGGCCCTAACACATATGACGGCTTCTCACATAGATCAAACATGACAGAATATTACTGTAAGAGACTGACATGGCATTACATTTACATGTATTTAATTATATATATATATATATATATATATATATAAAATGCATTAATTGTCCATATTACTCCCTATGTAACATTAGCCTTGTTACCTGCTAGCTGTAAGCCTGGCTATGTCAGACTGAAGATCCCATTCTTTGATGTTAAAATGAACATGACGACTGAGGAAACAATCCTGAGAGTAAATCTATGTGTAGAATAAACAGGCAGGTATCAGTGCCAATACCTCAACATACCCCACTCAGTGCCAATATATTCCAATATACCCCACTCATTGCCAATATATTCCAATATACCCCACTCAGTGCCAATATATTCCAGTATACCCCACTCATTGCCAATATATTCCAATATACCCCACTCATTGCCAATATATTCCAATATACCCCACTCAGTGCCAATATATTCCAATATACCCCACTCATTGCCAATATATTCCAATATACCCCACTCAGTGCCAATATATTCCAGTATACCCCACTCATTGCCAATATATTCCAATATACCCCACTCATTGCCAATATATTCCAATATACCCCACTCATTGCCAATATATTCCAATATACCCCACTCAGTGCCAATATATTCCAGTATACCCCACTCATTGCCAATATATTCCAATATACCCCACTCATTGCCAATATATTCCAATATACCCCACTCAGTGCCAATATATTCCAGTATACCCCACTCATTGCCAATATATTCCAATATACCCCACTCAGTGCCAATATATTCCAATATACCCCACTCAATGCCAATACTCCAATATACCTCACTCAATGCCAATATATTCCAATATACCTCACTCAATGCCAATACTCCAGTATACCCCACTCAATGCCAATATATTCCAATATACCCCACTCAATGCCAATATATTCCAATATACCCCACTCAATGCCAATACTCCAATATACCCCACTCAATGCCAATACTCCAATATACCTCACTCAATGCCAATATATTCCAATATACCTCACTCAATGCCAATACTCCAGTATACCCCACTCAATGCCAATATATTCCAATATACCCCACTCAATGCCAATACTCCAATATACCTCACTCAATGCCAATACTCCAATATACCTCACTCAATGCCAATACTCCAATATACCTCACTCAATGCCAATACTCCAATATACCTCACTCAATGCCAATACTCCAATATACCCCACTCAATGCCAATACTCCAATATACCCCACTCAATGCCAATATATTCCAATATACCCCACTCAATGCCAATACTCCAATATACCCCACTCAATGCCAATACTCCAATATACCCCACTCAATGCCAATATATTCCAATATACCCCACTCAATGCCAATACTCCAATATACCCCACTCAATGCCAATACTCCAATATACCTCACTTAATGCCAATATATTCCAATATACCCCACTCAATGCCAATACTCCAATATACCTCACTCAATGCCAATACTCCAGTATACCCCACTCAGTGCCAATATATTCCAATATACCCCACTCAATGCCAATACTCCAATATACCCCACTCAATGCCAATATATTCCAATATACCTCACTCAATGCCAATATATTCCAATATACCTCACTCAATGCCAATACTCCAATATACCCCACTCAATGCCAATACTCCAATATACCCCACTCAATGCCAATACTCCAATATACCCCACTCAATGCCAATATATTCCAATATACCCCACTCAGTGCCACTAGAGCTGCATTCTGTTCTGAAGAGGAGGAGGATGGAGAGGAGAAGAGGAGGAGGATGAGGAGAGTGAAGTGAGGAAGAGGAGGGACAGGGGGAGGTGGAGGAGAATGAGGAGAGTGAAGTGAGGAAGAGGAAGAGGGTGGTGGGTTCTTTTAAATGTTTGATATTGTCGGGATTTCTACAGTAAAGAACTAGGATGAAAATGCCTTAGCCTTTAACTGAATTTAGACAAGCTAACACTAGTTGTGTTAGCACAATAAACATTACAGCAACAAGCCAGAATTACTCTGATTCATTTATTTACTTTTGTTGGGGATTACATGCTGTTAGATCCATTGCCAGTATGTACTGATTCCAGTTTCAGGCTTAGAGAAGGCTAGAGAGTGTCCATCTGTCCACCATAGACAGTAAAAGAAGCCATCCATCACAGTTCACTATTGTTGGGGATGTCATCCCTAAAGCCACCAAACCACGTTTTTCTGGAAGCCCCTATTCTTAGCATTCTGATTGGTCAGATTGCCAATGATGCAACGAGTGACGGTCTTTTTTGCTGCCACTCATTTTATGCAGCCCCTGCTCAGGCTGACGCCCAGCGCTCCCGCTCAGGCCAACACCTTCTCTCTTGTTACTCAGAGCCAGAGAGGAGACCTGGGGGTTGTGGGGGGTTTGGAAGCCTGCTTAAGGCCTTGTTTTTGTGTGTGCTACAGTGCTAGCTGTAGTGCTGCTCAACACTCTGAGATGAGGAGGAAGAGGGTGGTGAGATGAAGAATTCTTAGAGTATTCTATTTTATTCTACTCTCCTCCACTCTTCTAGTAGTTGTCCAGCTCTATTCTACTTTATTCTATTCTATTCTATTCTATTCTATTCTATTCTACCTCTACTCTATTCCAGCTTTTCTACTCTTTCCTACTGTATTCTACTCTATTCTACTCTATTTTAACTCTCTTCTACTTTAGTCTACTCTGCTCTTGGCAGTTCAGTTCAGTTCA
>PYXC01002030.1:30000-117647 GCA_015244755.2 Tenualosa ilisha
TGACTGCTCTCTTCAGATGCATGTTGCCCTTAGCAACAGATGGGCCACTGCTGGCTGCTGTTCCAGAGCATTCTGAAGCACAGCCTGATGGGAAGGGTGGCAGGCGATGATGGAAAGGAGCAGAGGATAATGGGAAGGCTGACTATGGGAGGTCAACTGCTTAATGCTATTCCCCACCTCTCAATATGAGAGGTCAGTCGCTCTACGCCGTACCCCACCTCTCAGTATGGGAGGTCAGTCGCTCTACGCCGTACCCCACCTCTCAGTATGAGAGGTCAGTCGCTCTACGCCGTACCCCACCTCTCAGTATGAGAGGTCAGTCGCTCTACGCCGTACTCCACCTCTCAGTATGGGAGGTCAGTCGCTCTACGCCGTACCCCACCTCTCAGTATGAGAGGTCAGTCGCTCTACGCCGTACTCCACCTCTCAGTATGGGAGGTCAGTCGCTCTACGCCGTACCCCACCTCTCAGTATGGGAGGTCAGTCGCTCTACGCCGTACTCCACCTCTCAGTATGGGAGGTCAGTCGCTCTACGCCGTACCCCACCTCTCAATATGAGAGGTCAGTCGCTCTACGCCGTACCGCACCTCTCAGTATGGGAGGTCAGTCGCTCTATGCCGTACCCCACCTCTCAGTATGGGAGGTCAGTCGCTCTACATCGTACCCCACCTCTCAGTATGGGAGGTCAGTCGCTCTACATCGTACCCCACCTCTCAGTATGGGAGGTCAGTCGCTCTACGCTGTACCCCACCTCTCAGTATGGGAGGTCAGTCGCTCTACGCCGTACCGCACCTCTCAGTATGGGAGGTCAGTCGCTCTACATCGTACCCCACCTCTCAGTATGGGAGGTCAGTCGCTCTACGCTGTACCCCACCTCTCAGTATGGGAGGTCAGTCGCTCTACGCCGTACCCCACCTCTCAATATGGGAGGTCAGTCGCTCTACATCGTACCCCACAAATGTCTTCGCATGAATGTCAACTTGCTCCTTTCTGCTATAAAGCTCCCCCATCTGCCTTTATAAAGCTCCCCCATCTGCCTTTATAAATTGGGTCAAGTGCTTTTTCAAGAGAATCCTTTGGATAATTGCTACAGTTTCATCTGAGACCCCATTGCTTTCTTCATTAGCTCAGCTGTGTCCGTAGAAAAGTTTCGTTGGTCAGAAAATGTATCTTGACTACCTTTAAAAGAGGAGGGATTTTTCTTTCAGGAGCTCAGTGCTTGTGTCGTGAAAGGTAAGTTGATATCCAAGCATTAGACTGCAAGCTAGCGTTGTTTAAGTTGTGTTCTCTGTATCCACAGACTGTGTGCAACAGTCATAACTTATGTGTTAGGGGTGGTGGTAGCGTAGTGGTTAAGGAACCTGGCTAGTGTGTAAGTAGCCTGAAAAGTTTTGGGTTCGAATCCCGGCTGCCACCGTTGTGCCCTTGAGCAAGGCACTTAACCCTAAGTTGCTCTAGGGGAGACTGGCCCGGAACAATTGATAGTTGATGAGTTGTAAGTCGCTTTGGATAAAAGCGTCTGCTAAATGCATAAATGTAAATGTAAATGTAAATGTGTAACAGTCCAACTCTTTTTTACGCAAACAAGCAACAAAAAAGGAATCAGTGTCACAGCATACTACTGTTAAGTCTGCGTTCACCTGAAAGTGTGTGTGTGTGTGTGTTTTGCACTGAAGTAGCCATTATGAATGAGAGGGAATGACAGAGTGTTCCGGTAACATCCATTACATCACATCACTCCACCACAGCAACCGCCTCACATACCACTCAGGCCTTGCACTTGACAACCGTTGCTATGTGACAGATGTGATAAATGACTTCATCATTTTCTCCTGCTCGTATGAGTAGATATAATCACACACGCAAACACACACACACACACACACACACACACACACACACACAGACATGTCATCACAACTTTCAAACCATGGCCAAATTTTACACTCATGCCTACACACTGGTACAAAACTCAAAGTGATAAGGATACCCACATGCGGCATATGCCTGGTGTGTGTGTGTGTGTGTGTGTGTATGTGTGTGTGTGTGTGTGTGCGTCTGCGTCACAACAAGACATCACACACACACATCAAACACATCATCACAAACCAGGCTCACAGAAGCTCACTCCATCATTTCAAAACACATCTCACAAACCGCAAATACACTACTCAGTCTCTTTCTATTTCTTACACACACACACAAATACACACACCACATAAACCGCTCTATCACAGAATCACTCTCACTCTATCTCTGCCACACTCTCACTCTATCTCCTTGCACACACACACACACACACACACACACACACAACACACACACACACACACACAGTAATCTAGTTCTAGATACATTTCTATCAAATCAGTACTAGCTTGGAGAAGTAGCAATGAGCTCTGTGTGTGTGTGTGCGTGCATGTGTGAGTGTGTGTGTGCATGCGTAAGTGTGTGTGTGTGTTGGGTCCTGATGGGAGGAGCAACACTGCCACCTACAGGCTCAAAGCAACACTGGACTCATTGGTCCTTAAAAGGACTTCCATAGAGCCGCAGGAACCTGCCTTCCTCAAATACTACATCCCTGCATGTCAGCATAGAGGCACCATCACACCAAAGAGCATTAGGGCCACATGAAGATCTAATATTTTAGAAAATTCTGAGAAAAGAAGTCAGTTAAAAAAAAATAAGTTTGCAAGATTTAAACTTAGAAATCTTACAAGTTCATCAGTCATTCAAACAGAGTCTTCAACGGAACTGGTTCGTGTTTGGTTTACTGTTGAAATGGATGACTTAATTAAATGTTATTTCAGTATTGGCTTTAATAACAAAGAGATCCTTGGTGTCTTGCTGTAAAATGACAACATTCTGATCTCTGTCCGCACTTTGAAGAGGGGGCGAAATCACACCAACATGTAGACCAAGTAGCCTTCATGCAGGAGGAACTGAGGGGAAGTGGCCAGATGCAAGATGCTTTAAGCAAAAACCAGTGAGGCAGATGCTCAAGACATTTGATCCACATGGCATAAAAATGAGACCTACAAATAGGCCTGTGCCCTTTGGCCTATGCCCTTTGCCCTATGCATTTTGGCAGGTCTGTGCCCTTTGCCCTATGCCCTTTGCCCTATTCTCTATGCCCTTTGGCATTTGTATTCATGTGACAAATTGAAGCTAGTAAAATATGTTTGTCACATTAAATGTCACAGAAAATGTTTTTCTAAAATGCCTGTGCAGTTTGTCCACAATATCCAGTTATATTTACCATCAGGCTTTTTCTCATCTTCTGTTCTCTTCTGACTTATGACATTCACAACAGTCCAATCTGAACATTATGTTTTATGACATTCACAATAGTCTAATCTGAACATTGTGACTTATGACATTCACAATAGTCCAATCAGAACATTGCGAATTATGACATTCACAATAGTCTAATCTGAACATTATGACTTATGACATTCATAGTCCAATCTGAACATTATGTTTTATGACATTCACAATAGTCTAATCTGAACATTGTGACTTATGACATTCACAATAGTCTATTTCAGAATATTATGATTTATGACATTCACAATTGTCTAATCTGAACATTGTGACTTATGACATTCACAATAGTCCAATCTGAACATTATGTTTTATGACATTCACAATAGTCTAATCTGAACATTGTGACTTATGACGTTTCACAATAGTCCAATCAGAACATTGTGACTTATGACATTCACAATAGTCCAATCAGAACATAGTGAATTATGACATTCACAATAGTCTAATATGAACATTATGACTTATGACATTCACAATGGTCCAATCTGAACATTGTGACTTATGACATTCACAATAGTTCAATCTGAACATTATGTTTTATGACATTCACAATAGTCTAATCTGAACATTGTGACTTATGACGTTTCACAATAGTCCAATCAGAACATTGTGACTTATGACATTCACAATAGTCCAATCAGAACATTGTGAATTATGACATTCACAATAGTCTAATATGAACATTATGACTTATGACATTCACAATGGTCCAATCTGAACATTGTGAGTTATGACATTCACAATAGTCTAATCTGAACATTATGACTTATGACATTCACAATAGTCCAATCAGAACATTGTGTTTTATGACATTCACAATAGTCTAATCAGAACATTGTGTTTTATGACATTCACAATAGTCTAATCTGAACATTGTGATTGAGCACGTCAGAAGTACTGTGTGACATAGTTCTGCCAGAACAGCCCTGTACCACAGAATAAGAACAGCTGTGTTATGAGAGTATCCACATTATGAGAGTGTCAGGATTAGCAGTATTCATATGAGAGAGCATGTGCCTTTAGGATAAATTCAGATGTATGCAGATAGACCCTCCACTAGTTGCCTAGACCATGTGACCAACAGGCCTGTGGATGTAAAAGATCTAGCAATGGCCCATTCCAGGTCATTTTGACTGTTATGTCAAAAAATTGTACTTTTTTTCTCAGAAATTCTTATGTGTCCCTCTAGGCCTTCAGTCAGAGTGTTGGTCACTAGGAAAAGCCACACAGTGATTTTTGGAATGGTATACCACCCTAGACTTTGTAAATAAATGATAGCATTGCATTGGTGGTAACTTTTATATGTGTGTGTGTGTGTGTGTGTGCATGTGTGTCCATTTATTCATATATTTATGTGATTTGTGTGTGTGTGCATGTTTGTAATTGGTGTGTGTGTGTGTTATGAAAGTATCTCCCCTCTCCCCGGGGTGTGGCATTTGTCTTTGTGTTTAACAGAAAACAGGGAGTGGAGATTTCATCAAAAGCACACTTTGACACTTTCATACACCTCTCTCTTTCACTCTCTCTCTCTCTCTCACACACACGCACACCTCTCTCTCTCTCTCTCTTACACATGCAATACACCTCTCTCTCTCTTTTTCTCTCTTTCTCTCTCTCTCTCTCACATTCACTCTCACACTCACAACCACACACTTTTGTTACTTCCTTAACGGGAAGAGATTGTTGCAAAATCAAAGAGGAACTCTGAAGCCAAACACGTCTGAAAAACAAACCCAACCCCATGCTCTGCCAGCAACACAGGCACACACACACACACACACACACACACACACACACAACACACACACACACACACACACACACACACACACACACACACACAGACACACACACACACACACACAGACACACACACACACAGACACACACACAGACACACACACACACACACACACACACACACACACACACAGGCACACACACACACAACACTGTATCATTTGGTCTACCTGTCTCAGTTACTCACTCACAGTACAAATACACAATAACAACACCATCATTTGACCTGTCTGTCTCACTAAACAACACCATATCAACACCATCATTTAACATGTTTGTCTCACAAACAACACTATATAATTTGACCTGTCTGTCTCACTAAACAACACCATAACAATGCCATAATTTAACCTGTCTGTCCCGCAAACAACACCATATCATTATCTCATATCTCACTAAACAATACCATATAATTTGTCATGTCTGTCTCAACAAGACCATCATTTGATCTGTCTGTCTCACCATAACAACACCATCATTTAACTTGTGTCTAATTTGACAGGTGTCCAATTAAAACTAAAGGCTACATCAACGTCATGTACTTTATTTGCCCTGTGTACATGCTCCTTCTTTTTCCTTACACCTCCAGTTTTTCTAAATACAACAAATTAAGATATACATAAACGGTAAATGTAGGAATAAATTCAAATGTTTACATAACTATGACAGTAACAAAAGCTAAATACTATGGTTTTCAAAATGTATGACTGTAGAAATAATCATTCTCATAATAATAATAATAATAATAATAATAATAATAATAATAACTTTAAAACTTTGTTTAAATTAATTAAAAAAAAAATGAAAGGACTGTTATGATCTGAAATGGTCACATGGTTGTTGAGCTGTCTGTTCGATTGACCGTCTGAGCTCCCAGTACTTGTTCGGGTTGATTTGGTGGCATGATTTCTCAGAAGTTCGCTCGCTCATGTTTTTTCAGGTAGGGCAGGAAATATGGCGTCACGGCGTGATTACGTAGATAGTTGGTACGTTCAGTATAAATCCGGCTGACGTCAGGTCACAGAGTCAGCAGTCCCATGATTTTCTGATTGCAACACCGGCAAAGCAGCAATCTTTCGATAATAGTGGGACACGCTCCTAAGGGTACATCAATAGAGTTTTAGCAGCATTTTTCACTACTACTCGTTTTTATATTTATCATTTCTGATTTAGTGTTGGAAAAAAACACATTGAAGCTGACCGTCCTTTGGTAAAGGTAAGAGACTAATGTTGGGGATTTTCACCGATTGCGAAATCTCGATGGTTTGTAACTTAAACGACGTGTTGATGTCATTAAAAGAGGGTTCACAGATGGAGCTGGGTTGTATTCGTGTTTGTTGTCGTTTAGAACTCACAATACCGAGCACTACTTTATTCTTGATGTGTAAACTGGCCAACTATCCCGGCTGGAAGAAAATGGCGTCAGATGGCCAACATCTGCCACCAGCACCGGTCGGCCGGCATGTTGTTATTCTTAATGCGGTTATTAAATGCATGTAGTTTCACAATGAAAGGAAATCATAAAGACTAACATGACACAAATAACTCTCAATTTTAGTATGAAAATGACCGTTTAATGCCTACACCTGAATGGGGAAATCTACCAGCGAAATGGTCTAGCATTGTTAGCTCCGCTAGCTAGCTAATTAATGTAGCAAATGTGATTTAGCGTTAATCTCCCTAGCCGGCCTTCGTAGCTTGGTCGCCACAGTACTGTTTGCGGAAAATGTATATCTTAAAGTATCCAGCGTCGTATTATCCTTCGCATATTGCGTTTGTAACGTTAAACTTGCATATTGCTGAACTGTATAAGCCATTTTGTTGTCCCTCTATTGAAGAGATTCAAATGTAGGCCATCTGGCCTTAGCCTGCTAACGTTAGCACGTTCGTTTAGCTAGTTGTGATACCTGGCCTAGATTTATTGGGTGACTGTCCGCTTTCCATAGATGATCATTTTTAACAAGCTGGACGGATTCCTGAGATTGCTAAGCCAATCAGAACTTTAAACACTGTTGAAGATGGACCCACAGCCCCAAATGATGGATTTCAAACCGGTTAGGGTAGCGACTACTAACGTCCCTAAGAGCTGTTTCTCATTTTTGTGGCTGAACGAGCACTTAACTGCCATCCGGTGTAATTTATCATATTTTCTCCGCGACTGTTTAGGAGAGGCAAAGGCCGACACGTTATCGTTAGCCCTAATTAACGCGTGCTAAATGACTAGCTTTGATCCGTCCTTTGTTCTGGGGGGACATTCCTTTCCAGCAGAGGAAGGCCGACTGGCTCATTGGGTGAGGCCCGCTCCCAGCGTACCGTGAGGAAACTGGCCTAATTCTTTTAGCACTTCCTGATAGAATTCAGCTATTACAGTAGTTGTGCGTAGTCATCTGTCTCTGGCCCTGTTTAAAGAGGCAAGTTGTTTAGCCTGCCCATACAGTTTGCTAGATATTCCACCTTGAGCTGATTCCCTTAATGTTACCAAGTCGGTGTATGAGTGAGTGAGCCTTTAAACCAAGACAGGCCCTGGTGTTTGCCTCCACGGCTGGCTCTAAGGGAGTTCTCAGTGAGCCCTGTCCTGTGGCTTTGCTTCACGCTCAATGGTCTCTTTGACCTGTGACCCTACTGGTGTTCTCTATGCAGGAATTAGGGAGGTGGTGGCATAGTGGTTAAGGAACCTGGCTAGCATGCAAGTAGCCTGGAAAATTGTGGGTTCAGACCCTGGCTGCCACTGTTGAGCAAGGCACTTAGGCCAAAGGTGCTCTGAGGGAGGCTGGCCCTGATGTAATTGATAGTTGACAAATGTAAGTTGCTTTGGATAAACGTGTCTGTTAAATGCATAAAAATGTAAATCAGACTATTCCTGAGAATGAAGTGTGCAATTACTCATTGCATTATGGGGAGCACAGACTGGGCTCACACCGAAGCGGCAAATCTATGTTGTGTGTGCGCACGTGCACTACTGTGGTAAGATGGCTCAGTTGCCCCTACAGTAAATGCTATGTGGAGGTGCAGGGAAACAGCAGTGTGATCTTGTAGTTTTAGCACTGAATGGGCCGCAATGGGCTACTGTGCACACCTGTTGTGTGGTGCTACAATGACAGTACGGCAAGCTACACAAATAACAAATGGAAACAAATGAATTGCGTGAAGGTTATTGAGCTAATCAGTCATGTCATATAGGCCTAGTAGCTTTGTGCTGCCCTCTTGATTTCACTCTTATCTCATCTCTTTCCATCCCTGGTGTCCATTACCCAAATAATGACACATGTTGGCAGTAAACCTCTGTAGTACAATGGAAATAATGGGATGTGAGCATTAAACCACTGTTAGTACAGTAGAAGTGCAAACTACCCAACTATCCTGACTGACTGTATCCCAGAAATCCCCAACCCTCCCAATACGATGGAATCTGAACTAGGGTAGCATGGAATGCTGTTGTCCAGACTGTAAAGTCTCCATGTGTGTTGAAAGCGCCCGGAGAGTATTCAATTGCATTCGCTGCAGAAAGCATACAATATCATGGGCAGACATCGCCAAAGTTTTCTTGTTGGTTAAACTTATGACCTATTTACCAGTTGTGGATAATTCACTGACACTGTTTAATATTTGTATGGATTTTACAATAACAGGAGCAATATCAATGAGTTTGTATTGAAAATGTTTTACAAATTGAGGATATAGAAGGATATTGCCAAGACAAGACTATGAAGGCACCAATGCAAGCTTCATGTTAATCAGGACATATAAGGCATAGGCCATTAGGCAATAGTGACATTATTTAGTGAGCAACTACTCAATATGCTCTTTAAAAGATCTTGACCTACTTATCTTGACAGGTGAGCGTTACACTGATAGTTTAGAGCGGAGCGAGGCCATCGGCCCCCTGGGTGAAGGTGTTGGTGTAGATGAATTTCCCTAGTAAGGCTTTTTGTCAGTTCGGAGTTAGAGTCCAGCCTGAAGTGACTGCTTGTTTTAGTGCGAAATCTTAATACATTTATTTAATTGTATCAAAGTTGTAATTTGAAACTTCTGTGGGGTAATATGAGTGTTAGTTTTTAAACCATCACTAAAGCACCAACTGTGAGGAAGTTCAAGTGAGATTATTCATTCATGCTCTAGGTGGCGCTAATGCATCACAGGGTGCCCCCAAAAGACACAGGACCAACAAACAAGATGGTCTAACAGAGCAAAGCAAATCGTCTGATCGTCATCTGCCCCCCTCTAACTCTCACTCTGTTCATCTGCCCCCCTCTAACTCTCACTCTGTTCATCTGCCCCCCTCTAACTCTCTCACTCTGTTCATCTGCCCCCCTCTAACTGACTCTCTGTTCATCTGCCCCACAGACGTGTTCTCCTGCCCTGGTCTAATCTTACTGATTCTTCCTGAGTTCCTGTCTGTCCAGCCGCCAAAGTGGAGAGTGTGACCGCAGAAGGGGGTGCTTCTCGTTTCAGGTGTGTGTGTCTGCAGTGTGCTGTATATCGAAGGCTAAACAGGGCATGACATAAGACAAGCCATTACATTGAAGTCTGCATCATTGCACTGTGCCTTTGCTGTTGTACATTGTCATAGCAAAACACACTGAGTTTTTGACTGTAGTATCCTTCTGTTAGCCAAAATGGCGTTGTGCTATGATTGGTTAAATTGTGCTGTGACTTGATTGGCCTGTTACAGTGCGTCTTCGGGCGGAGGAGGCGGGAGGGGGGCCTCTCAGCACTATCCCAAGACTGTCGGAAAGAGGTAGGTCCCCCCCACACCCCCTCCACCAGACACTCCAACCCAGACTGAGTCACTCGCTCTGTAAAGGGTTTCATTTATTTCCCTTGCTTAATGAACATTGGGCCTCAATCACCAATATCTTCCTAAGGATTTTCTTAGTATTGTTCTTATGGTCCCATTTCTAAGATTTTAAACCTGTAAAATGGCTGAAAAAGGAACAGCCAGTGCTGTACCAGTACAATTGATGAGACGAACATGGCCAATGCACAATCTGAAGGAGTCCTCTGATTGGTTCCTGTCTGTGTTCTACAGCGAGTTCCTGGGGAAGCCCCCAGGTTCTGGCAACCAGAAATGGGTTCCTTCCCGAAGCACTAAACGAGATGGCAGCTCCGGTACCGAGAAAGAACGTCACGACGCCATCTTCAGGAAAGTCCGAGGGTGAGTCTGTGCACAGCACATGCATACGTGTGTGTGTGTGTGTGTGTGTGTGTGTGTGTGTGTGTGTGCGTGCGCGTGCGCGTGTGTGCACATGTGTGTGATTGTGACTGTGACTGTGTCTCTGTCTCTCTGCAGCATACTAAACAAACTGACCCCTGAGAAGTTTGATAAACTATGTCTTGAGCTGCTGAATGTTGGCATCGACTCGAAGCTTGTCCTCAAAGGGGTCATCCTACTGGTAAGGAAGTGATCCGACCCGTAGCCCTGTTTGATGTTGCCGAGTGCAGTCGGTATGTATGAGGACGACAGAATGTGGTGCCGCATTTACCAAATGATGAGATGGCATTCGGTCTTCATTCTACCTTCCGATGGCACTAGGCAGCGTCAAAGAACAGGCCTATGGGCTGATGGACTAATGCTGGATTTTTCATTAAGTGCAGCCTCATTACTTGTGTTTTTTCTGTCTGCATGTTGAATTTCATCTTGGTGTTTTTGTTGTTAGATAGTGGATAAGGCTCTAGAGGAGTCCAAGTACAGCTCCCTCTATGCTCAGCTTTGTCTCCGCCTGGCTGACGACGCCCCCAGCTTTGATGGCCCCACCCCTGACAACCAGCCGCCACAGAAACACAGCAATGTAGGTGAACGTGTGTGTGTGTGTATGTGTTTGCAATTCCTGCCAGTGTAGAACATACCGCCTACACACACACTAGAACAGAAGTATACATGTATTAGCAAACTCGAGCACACACAGGCATGCAGACGCACACCTTTCTGACCAGCATAGAACACACCCCCCACTCACTCCCTCTCCCTCTCCCTCACACACACACACCTAAGGTCATAGTGGCCAAATGAAATGTCTTCAAACTGACCCCCCTGTTTCTCTCTCAGACTTTCAGAAGACTCCTGATCGCCAAACTTCAGGATGAGTTTGAGAACCGAGCCAAAAATGTTGAACGTGAGTGAGGTCACAAATGATTGTGATTGGTTGTGTGCTCTCGTAGTTGTGTATGGCTGGTTGTGACTCTTGTCTGGTCCCTCCCACTCTAGTCTATGACAAGCAGGACACGCCTCTCTCTGCGGAGGACGAGGAGCAGCGGGCCGTTGCAAAGATCAAGATGCTCGGCAACATCAAGTTCATTGGAGAACTCGGCAAACTGGACCTCATACATGAGTCCATCCTTCACAAGTGCATCAAAACGGTGAGTTCTGTTAAAATGTCTGTGGGTGGGTGGTGCCCACATGGGCATTTCAGCCCATCTGGAGACCAATCAGCTGAAAACCTGATCTTGTCTGTGTGTCTCTGTCTCTTAGCTCCTGGAAAAGAAGAAGAGGGTGCAGATTAAAGACATGGGAGAGGACTTGGAGTGTGTCTGTCAGATCATGAGAACTGTTGGGCCCAGACTCGATCACCAGAAGGCCAGGGTAAGCGTGTGTGTCTCAACTATGTTGAGTCTTACTTATGCATCCAATCTGTGATGACCAGGTACTGAACTCTGTTTGTGTTTAGTCCTTGATGGACCAGTACTTTGGGCGTATGAAGTCCCTGATGACCAATCAGGAGCTGCCGTCTCGGATCCGCTTCCTGCTCCAGGACACAATGGAGCTGCGTGAGAACGGGTGGGCTCCACGCAAAGCCTTCACCGACAACGGTCCCAAGACCATCACACAGATCCGCCAGGATGCCATCAAGGTGAGCCCTCGTGTCACCACTGCCCAGGTGACTGTAGGATCATAAAGGAACACAAGACTTTTAGACTTCATTAGTCTCCTGTCATTCTTACTAAAATGACTTTGAGTTCCGATACATGGGTTACGCATATTGGTGGAGCCCTGATTCCAATCTTTTAATCACACACACACACACACACACACACAGCCTTTGGGATGAGTCAAGTAAGTCGTTTTCATCTAAATCCCACCCCTAGTCATGGAGTGTCAACACAGTGTCACACATGTGTTACTGAGTTAGACAAAAAAGCCTGACATTTATCCTCGCACTGTGGTTGTAATTTCATTGTAGTTTCCATATCGGTGGATACCTGATACCGGTCCTCTATCCCCGCTGAGTTGGGAGATGGGCACCCTCCTTTACCCTCCTCTCCTATCTGGCCATATCTTCAAGTCAATAACATGGACATTTGATGTTTGTGGGCCTAGGTCAAATTAGACGCCCGTCACTTTAGACTTCTCGGTATGAACCTACAGGCACTGCAGGACTTGAGTGACACAAAGGACCTAGTGGAAATCAGTAGGCTGCTGCAGGTGTTTGATTTCTATTGCATCAGTTTAAATGAGTAACTTTAGGCTGCCCTGCTTGACTTGAGAGGTTCCAGCGCTTTGGAAGAGAGGCCACCTATATGGGCCCTGATATCTGATCCAAATATCAGATCATAAAGGCTGCCAATCTGTTTCATGGATCTCATCCCCTGCCTTGTACAGTACAGCCTTGTGTGTGTGTTCGTGTGTGTTCGTGTGTTCGTGTGTGTTCGTGTGTGTGTGTGTCGTGTTCTAGTGCTAAAATTTATATTGCCTTTCTGTTTCCACAGGATCTGGGTGTGTTCATCCCACCCCCTAACCACGCTGGCGGTCGTTCGGACTTCTTTCCGGACAGTTCTTTCCTGGCAGGGCTGGCGGGCCTGGCTGGGCTGGCACGTATGGGCATGGGCGTGCGTGGGGACGCCCTGGGAGGCCTGGCCGACATGTTTGGCCAGATGCCCGGCGGCGGGATCGGTACGGGCCCTGGGGTCATCCAGGAGGAGCACTACTCCCCCACCCTTGGCCGTCACCGTAGCAACGGCCTCTTCAACGGCCATGGGCCCTACGTCAACCCCCCGACACACACCCTCGGGGCCTTCATCAACCCCAACACACACAACCAGCTGGACAGGGGCGGCAAGGCTTTCAACAAGCCTAACCAGGCACAACGGGTGAGTCGGGTGGGTGTGTGGGGGGTGTGGGAGTGCGCTTGCGCGTGCATTGAGTGGTTCTGTGTGATCCTAATGCACGTGTGTGTTTCTGTTTGTGTGTGTGATCCTAATGCGTGTGTGTGTGTGTGGTTCAGTCCCAGAGCCCACTCTTCCATGGCCCGTCCCAGCAGAATGGACTGACTAAGGATCTGACGCCCCGCTTCTCCAAGAAGGGCCCTCTCAGCGCTGATGAGGTAGCTGTCCTCGTGTCCTGTCACCTCGAGGTTGCTAGGCAACACCCAGTAGCCCAGCTGTTAGAGAGTGGGGACCTTTAGAGAGAATGCTCAGAGAAACACTTGTCTGATGTGTTTCTAATCTGTGTGTGTGTGTGTGTGTGTAGGTGAGTCTGCGTCCAGCTCAGTCCTTCATGCTCAATAAGAACCAGCCCAAGCTTCAGCCTCAGACTCCCAACATGATTCCCCCCAGTGCCCAGCCACCACGCACACACACACCACCACTGGGACAGGTGAGCGTGCACGCGCACACACACACGCACACACACAACCACCCCCACCCCACCCACCACACACACACGCACCACCACACACCCTCGCACTCACACTGCCAAAGGAGCAGGACACACACGCACACACTGCTGTCTTCACACATGTCTAGTTCTGTAACTGCTTAAGTGCTTCATTGTGTGTGTGGTAGTTGTACTGATGTACTGTTAATAGTATAGTCATTACTGATGAGTCAAGTATTGGGCTGCTCTTTAGAGTAGTCATCCAGGTAAAGCATCTGTGTGTGTGTGTGATAGACTCCACAGCTGGGTCTGAAGAGCAGTCCTCCTCTGATCCATGAGAAGCCTCAGAAGAGCACCAAGAAACCCCCGCCCTCCAAGGAGGAGCTGCTCAAGATGACGGTCAGCGCTTACACCTGTTTTGTGTGTGTGTGTGTGTGTTGTTGAAGTGTGGAATGTGCTCCTTACTTATCAGTTTCCCCAGGAAGTGTGTGTGGGTGATTTTAATTGTGTGTGATTGCAGGAGACGCTGGTGCGTGCCTACCTGAACGGTGGAGAGGTGTGTGAGGCAGTGAGTGCGGTGCGGGAGATGAGGGCTCCTCGTGCGTGTGTGTGGGAGCTGCTTGCCAAGATGATGCTGGTCTCTCTGGAGGGCTCGGACACCGACCGCGAGAGCATCAGCACGCTTATACACACACTCCACACCCAAGGACTCGCCACCGCAGAGGACTTCATGCAGGTACACCCACACACACCTCTGACCTCTGATTTTGAACCTGTTTAATCTACTATTGCTTCCTACTCACTTAAGCCAGCCTGACCAGTGTTACATTGATAAAGGATCGACTGAAATTAAGGAAGCTTTCTAAGCTGGGTGAACAAACCCAGCTAATACTTAGGCTAACTTTGGCTAGTGAACTACTAGCCCTCAGCTACACTACGTCCAGCTAATACTAAGGCTAACCTTGGCTAGTAGTGAGATGTGAGATGTTGGACACAACAGTGCAGTCTCTCTAAACCCCCATCTGTCCTTTAGGCGTTCTTGAGTGTTCTGGAGCGTTCCACAGAGCTGGAGGGTTCAGTTCCACTGCTCAAATCCTTCCTGGCCCAGTTTGCTGCCAGGGCCATGATTGGTGGGTTGCTGAGTGTGTCTGAGCTGGCCACGCCCATGGAGGGCGGGGCCCATTTCCCTCTCTTCTTGCTGTGTCTCCAGCAAGCGGCCCGACTCAAAGACCAGGATTGGCTCTCGCACACCTTCCAACAGAGCCGCGTCAACATGATCACCATGCTGCCAGGTACGTACGTACACACACACACACACACACACACACACAGTAGATACTGCACTGTAGGCCTCTTCATTGCCTCTTCCTCTTCATTGATTTCATGTAGTTCCCTTGCCCCTGCACTTGTACTAGTTCCAAGTTCAGGCCAGCATTGTACGCTGCGTTTCAGAAAGGGCTAGAAGCGTGCGTACACACCGTCACCACGGGCCTAACGTTGCATGAAGGGACTCATGCCTTTGTAGCAAAAAATAAAAAAGTAGCCTGAAAAATTGTGGGTTCGAATCCCGGCTGCCATCGTTGTGCCCTTGAGCAAGGCACTTAACCCTAACTTGCTCTAGGGGAGACTGGCCCTGAACAATTGATAGTTGATGAGTTGTAAGTCGCTTTGGATAAAAGCGTCTGCTAAATGCATAAATGTAAATGTAAATGTGTGTGCAGAGCTGGACCAGTCTAAGGAGCGCATGTTGGAGCTGCTGGAGGGGAAGGGTCTGGGCTTCTTGTTCCCGCTGCTGCGTCTGGAAAAGGAGCTGCTGCGGTGTGTGAGAGAGGAGCCCTCGGCCACACACACCTACCGCTGGGTCAAAGACAACGTCTCTGCCAAACTGCACACAGACAAGGGCTTCATCAACATCCTCATCACCAGGTACACACACACACACACACACGCGCACACACACACACACACACTAACACACACCTACTGCTGGGTCAAAGACAAAGTCTCTGCCAAACTACACACAGACAAGGGCTTCATCAACACACTCCAACGGTTTTCCTTGTTTTGCATGGAAGCGCTTGAGTTTGAATGGGAAATGAACAGGACTTAAAGGAAAATGGTCAAATTTGCCTTCATAAATAAGCCACCTGTTGAATGGTAGGGGGTGTGTGTCTAGTCTACTACAGTATGTATGTATGTATGTATTTATGTGTGTGTGTGTGTGTGTGTCCAGCCTGCTGCAGTACGTGTGTGAGGAGCTCCGTGCGACGGGGGAGGTGGAGTGGGAGGATGCGTCTCTGGCGCCCTCTAGAGAACAGCAGGAGCAGGAGAAGCTGCTGCTCCTTTCCTTCAAACCAGTCATGCAGAAGTTCCTCCACGAGCACCCAGACCTGCAGCTCAGCGCCCTCTACGCTTTACAGGTCCACTGCCACTCGCTTGGCTTCCCTAAAGGTAAACACACACACACACACTGCAGATTCGCTGTCATACCTTGGCTTCCCACTCCTGTTCACGCTGATGCCCCCACATTGTCTTATGTACAACAGTGCCTGCATGAGGGTTTTAAAACTGTGTGTGTGTCTGCCTCTGCCTGTCAGGTATGCTGCTGAGGTACTTTGTGAACCTGTATGACATGGAGATCATTGAGGAGGAGGCTTTCCTGGCATGGAAGGAGGACCTGAGTGAGGAGTTTCCCGGGAAGGGAAAGGCCCTCTTCCAGGTGAGTGTGATGCTTTTGCTCTGTGTGTGTGTGTGTGTGTGTGTGTGTGAGATGTGGTCAGTGGTGTCTGCTCGCACATCCACTGACCCAGGGCTGTATGGTGGCTAAAACTGTGTGTGTGTGTGTGTGTGTGTGTGTGTGTGTGTGTGTGTGTGTGTGTGATGTGGTCAGTGGTGTCTGCTCGCACATCCACTGACCCAGGGCTGTATGGTGGCTAAAACTGTGTGTGTGTGTGTGTGTGTGTGTGTGTGAGGTGGTCAGTGGTGTCTGCTCGCACATCCACTGACCCAGGGCCGTATGGTGGCTAAAACTGTGTGTGTGTGTGTGTGTGTGTGTGTGTGTGTGTGGTGTCTGCTCGCACATCCACTGACCCAGGGCCGTATGGTGGCTAAAACTGTGTGTGTGTGTGTGTGTGGTGTCTGCTCGCACATCCACTGACCCAGGGCCGTATGGTGGCTAAAACTGTGTGTGTGTGTGTGTGAGGTGGTCAGTGGTGTCTGCTCGCACATCCACTGACCCAGGGCCGTATGGTGGCTAAAACTGTGTGTGTGAGGTGGTCAGTGGTGTCTGCTCGCACATCCACTGACCCAGGGCCGTATGGTGGCTAAAACTGTGTGTGTGTGTGTGTGTGTGTGTGTGTGTGTGTGTGTCTGCTCGCACATCCACTGACCCAGGGCTGTATGGTGGCTAAAACTGTGTGTGTGTGTGTGTGTGTGTGTGTGTGTGTGTGTGTGTGTGTGTGTGTGTGTGTGTGTGTGTGTGTGTGGTGTCTGCTCGCACATCCACTGACCCAGGGCTGTATGGTGGCTAAAACTGTGTGTGTGTGTGTGTGTGTGTGTGTGTGTGTGTGTGGTGGTCTGCTCGCACATCCACTGACCCAGGGCTGTATGGTGGCTAAAACTGTGTGTGTGTGTGGTGTCTGCTCGCACATCCACTGACCCAGGGCTGTATGGTGGCTAAAACTGTGTGTGTGTGTGTGTGTGTGTGTGTGTGTGCGTGTGTGTGTGTGTGTGTGGTGTGTGTGTGTGTGTGTGTGTGTGTGTGTGTGTGTGTGTGTCTGCTCGCACATCCACTGACCCAGGGCTGTATGGTGGCTAAAACTGTGTGTGTGTGTGTGTGTGTGTGTGTGTGTGTGCTCGCACATCCACTGACCCAGGGCTGTATGGTGGCTGAAACTGTGTGTGTGTGTGTGTGTGTGTGTGTGTGTGTGTGTGCTCGCACATCCACTGACCCAGGGCTGTATGGTGGCTAAAACTGTGTGTGTTGCAGGTAAACCAGTGGCTGACGTGGCTGGAGACTGCAGAGGAAGAGGAATCTGAAGATGATGAAGAGTAACCAGAAAAAGCACACACGCATACACACGCGCTCCCTAAGGCCAAGCGGATTTTATCCCCCTTCCTTTGTCAGTATGCTGCTTTACCTCGTGTGTGTGTGTGTGTGCGTGCGCACATGCACGCAGGAAGGGACGATGTGTGTTGCCGACTGGTGTGTGTTGGGTTTTTAACTGCGCTGCCACTTCCAAGAGGACTGATTAATAATAATCGTATTCTTGATTTAACAGAGAAATTGAACATGTCTGAAGTGCGTGTGTGTTGGGGGGGGGGGGGGGGGGGCCTTATTTCTTGTTTTTACTTTTTTACGTTTGCCTGAGGCTCTGTCCCTCAGCGTGTTTTTGTTTGTTTTTGGGGTTTTTTCCTTTTTTCTTTTCCTTTTGAAATAATCTGAATCCTGATGTGACGCTGCCGTACTGGTGATGTCTGCAGTCATATTTATATTCAGCCAATCATGAGTCAAGCCACACTGCCCCCTGAGCACCTTGACTCTGGGGCGCTTCTAGAATGACCTGCATCTGTCCTAGACTTTGAGGTGGTTCTCGAATGACCTGGGCCTGTTCTAAACTCTGGGGCTGTTCTAGAATGACCTGAGACTGTGTGGCTGTGCTCTGTGTTCTGATCATGTTTGTACTCCTTCTGCCTGTTACTGTATGTGCTCATGCCCTGTCCCAGTCTTCCCCTCCCTGTGTGGATGAGAGGGAGAGTGTGTGTGAGCCTGTTTCTGCGTGTTCTGTACCACTGCTGCTTATGTTTCAATAAACCTCAGTAACTTCACACTGGACTCTAGCCGTGTGTGTGTGTGTGTGTGTGTGTGTGTGTGTGTGTGTGTGGTGTGTGTGTGTGTGTGTGTGTGTGTGTGTGTGTGTGTGTGTGTGTGTGTGTGTGTGTGTGTGTGTGTGTGTGAGATCAATCTCTAATTGGACTTTAGCCCATTCTGTGTGTGCGCACACATTCATGCATAGGATTTCATTACAGCTAGTTTAGTACTGGAGGACAGCAGTGTCAGTAGAGCTAGTTTAGTACTGGAGGACAGCAGTGTCAGTAGAGCTAGTTTAGTACTGGAGGACAGCAGTGTCAGTAGTTCAGTACTGGTATTTCTCTCTAATCCAGTAGCTAATGCCTCACTATTGCATCCACTAGACTTAAGAACTCCATGGGCTTAATGGTAGTGGGCAGTACAGTGAGCTGTACTCACATAAAGTAGTTGATATTCTAGTTAGTATTCAAGCCATACTCAGGCCAGTGGTGGTGCACATACCTTTACTATTAGCCAGTTAAAATCAACATTTCACCGTTATTAACCTGTTAAAATCAATCCCACTGGACATTCATTGATTTCTGTAAACACCGTGGCCATCTGGGGTGTGAAGAGGCTATGGGTCTCCAAAAAGTAGCAAGTATGTTCCCTGCCAAAATAAACCCATTTAGAAACATTTCGGTTTAGATTTTCCTATGGATCGTGCAAACTCAGTCGTCCTAAGTGTCATTCCATTGAAAAGGCATACACTATACATATAGACATGGAAAAGGACATACACTATACATATAGACATGGAAAAGGACATACACTATACATATAGACATGGAAAAGGACATACACTATACATATAGACATGGAAAAGGACATACACTATACATATAGACATGGAAAAGGACATACACTATACATATAGACATTGTCTATCAAATGAAACTGAGCTGTCTTGTTCACCTTCATTACCTCGTACATACACCCTCTCCTTCAGGTACCTCCTCCACCCCTTTACACACACACACACACACATACACATACACACACTCTTTCAAATCCACTATTGTTGCTATGAATGCCCCGCCACTCCCCCAACCCCGCCCCCCTCCCTTGACACTGGGACCTGGCTCATTTGCCATGTTGTCCCTAACCTATAGAAATCCTTTGCCGATATTGTGTGTGAACAAGTTTGGTTTGTATTTAGTGTTTTAGCCTACTTCCAAACACTGATCAGCACACAGCCTACCAAGCCCAAGGACCCAGATGGTCCTCCATTGTCTTCCCTCTTAGCAGTCAATGGACAGAAAAAAATGTTATAATTTCAATACAGATTTTAAATCAATCAACCAGTCAATGTCAGTCGGTGTTCTGTAGTTCAGGGGTTCTCAGACTTTATTGGACTGGGGACCCCTCATGGAGCAGGAAAATCCCAAGAACCCCTCATAATCACAACACAAATTTAACCCTGCAGGCGTATACCCGTTTAAATGCTAGATACTACTTTGTAGCAAGGTCTTTCACAGACAAGGCGTTGCGGACCCCTGGGGCTCCCTGGGCCCCAGTTTGAGAACCTGTTCTGTAGTTGATAGGGATTATGTTTGGGCTAAACCCTTACAAACACACTGCATCTTTTCAAGTGTTAAAATGTGGAGTTTTGGAGGAAACCGTTGCAGTTTGCATGAATGGCCAGCAGCCTATTTTGGAGATTAATATTTGAAAATTGTTTTCAGTTCCTTTATAATCTATACAAACATTGTTTTCAATTCCTTTATAACCTATATAACCCATATATTCGTATATAAACATTGTTTGCTATTGTGTGAATCAAGTGTCAACTGCCTGAAAATGAGAACATTCTTTCTTGGTCTGTTGCACACTGCTACCATATAATGGTAAATGTAATTGTACAGTGATGTAAGCACTGCTTGTATAATTACAGAGTACATACGGTTATAAAACATAATCATGTGATTATAACAAAGCCTCAAGATTAAATGTTGGTATTTCCTGCACTTGTTACACTGTCTCTCAGGTGCACCCACGGTCAAAAAACACATTGCCTAAAAATGACGTATACTACAATGAATACAACTACCATAATGCATTCTTGTACATTTTCCCGCTGTAATGTGTGAAAAAACTTGATGTAATAACCAATCCCATGTGAGTTTAGAAATTGTGCTTTGCATCAGGCCAATGACATTTCAGGATGCATAATCCAGACTGGAGATCAATCTGCTGCCCCTGCAGGGCGCAGGCGCAAACTCCGGGCGAAGAGCAGATGGGGCTCACGTGTGCCGAGCCGAAGCTGTGACACTCGGTTTTGAAAGTTTAGTTTGATATTTCGGAGATTTAGTGAAATTTCCATAACGTTAAGGTCCTGGGACAAATGTTGACACTTACAAAAGGTAAGCGCCAATGGTTGTGTCCTGTTTTGTTTGATAACTGTAAATTAACGTCCAGTGCGCTAGCAAGCTAATCTCTTACAGTCTCTTCCCCTCATTTGCAAAGTGACAAGTATTATAACACAGTTGTAAATGCAAGAAAAACTTGGTTCGAAAAAATGTTTTTTATTACATAAAGTTAAAACGATTTTTTGGCAAAAACAGCATTTCCAGGTTGAGAAGACCGTCTTGTAATTGGCAGCCTGGTGTTTCAGCCTTGTGATTAGCCAAGCTTCGGTCTGCTCACTGCCTGGTGATTTCGCAAATAACTTTGCCTACTGACCGTTAAACATGTTCATTTTCGAAGCCGAGCGATCTTTTCTTCCACCTAACTTAGCTGTAAGGATGTGGCTGAGCTGTTTGTTCGTTTATATTGAAGTTAATGTATTAAATGTATTTTTGAAAATGAAATGGAATCAGATCATTGACGTCCACGTGCTAAGGTAGTGGGCAGCTAACTGGCCATTTTGGCTCAGTCATGCTAATCTAGACCTGCGGATCACTCAAAGGGACTCGTTTGCGGCTAACGTTGGATGATATATGTAATGTTAGACTTATAAATGAACATGCGGTGCTAAGAATTGAAGAGCTTAGGTTGTGAGATATTTCGTATTATCATGCATTTACCCACTCAGTAAACTGAACTGTTTCTACATGCTTGCGATGAATAACACGCAGCAGAATGTGGTGAGTCGCGGTCGTAAAATATGGGATTAGGGTAATTTGCAGGCGACTCAGTAAAGAACGATTCATATCAAGTATCGCTTCCAGGTCAACTGTAACCCAAGGGTTTAGATTAAATATACATGAAGTGTTTGATAAGAATTCGTGATCTGATTCCAGCTGTCAGAAGATGCAGCTTATGCACCACTTCACTATCGGCTGCGCTCGGTTAGCCCGTCAAACGCCTCGCCAATTAGTGGAAAAGAACAGCATTTGCGTCGACCTCATTTTTATGTTGAAAATGGATGGAAATGCATTCTGCAATTAATTGCGCAGATTGGCCATTTTTGTCATTCACGTCGCATGTAAAGTCATTCACTCTCCGTCTGTACTGCCCAGGTAAGTTCTGCGCTCTGCATGCATGCAATTTGAAAACGTATGGCGCAAAGCATTTGTACAGCGCTCCTGCTAAAGATGGCAAAACATAAACAAAATGTAATACATGAAATGTTAATTTTTATTTGTAATTAAAAATGATCAAGAATGATGCCAGGATTGCACTGCCACACCAACTAAAACTAAACTAAAATTAATTGCCAATTTGCATATTGAATCAATTTTTTTTTTCACATTGCACAACCAAACTGCAAATTGCCAGTTGACTTTTTATCACACACATATTAAACACATAAAATAACACACTAGTCTAGGTGTAGACTAGTCTAGGTGTAGACTAGTCTAGGTGTACACTAGTCTAGGTGTAGACTAGTCTAGGTGTACACTAGTCTAGGTGTACACTAGTCTAGGTGTAGACTAGTCTAGGTGTAAGGTCTTGTCACTTAACTGGCTGTCATGCATGATTCAGGTTCTGGCCACACAATGTTGGTAGCAAACCGCTGCGCTGACCTGGGGGATAGAGATGTTAAAAACCCATTCTAGGTCAGTGTCTAGGAGGAATGTGTGCATTGGGTGTAACTCCAGCATGTATGCATTAATGCACCAGCGCGCATGGAGACATGTTGTCAGTCATTTAAAGGGACATTCCAGCACATTTCAACCCATAGTCCTGTTGGCAATTATAACCTAAAGGCTTAGGCGTTTTCCTGAATTGTAAAACATCACGGTCTGATTCCAGTCCCTAGAAGATCTAAGAGCATGTGCGTCATTGTTTATCATTTTCTGTGTAATGACAGGGATATTACCGCTTGACTCCGCAGTTGGGTGGAATTGCTGTGTGATGGGTTAAACATGAAACCACTTGCTGATGAGTAAGAGAAGAATGTTCATATTGAACTCAAAGCGCTAAATGTTGAACTCATTGTCTGCCGCTTTCAAAATGCTGAAAGTGGTGCATTAGGGCTGGATGATATGGCCTGAAATTCATGTTGCAGTATAATTTCAGGAATAGACGTATGCTGTATATGTTGAGATATGTTCCTCATGTAACTGTAAAATCAAATTTCCAGTGTGCAGTACTGATCAGGAGAGACAGAGACACAAGTTAGATTTTTCTCCCTCCAAAATGAGCTAATTCATTGATTTCAGAATGTTGAGCTCAAAACAACCTCCAAGATGAGTCAAACTTTGTTTGGTCAAATTATTGCTAATTGAAAGCAGAATACAACAACATTAAATCAGAAATGTTTAATGTTTAAATCAAACATTCAAGACAAATTTAAATGAAAAAGACAAAATAGAGAATGAATGAATCTAAAACAAACCTGTAAACAGCTGCAAAGCAGTTGAGAATAAAAAGCAAACAAGGATGTTCCGTGTCCATCCCCTCCCCCTTGACAAAGGGGGCAAGTGAGCCTGCCAGTGACCTGGGAGTATTTAATCTGTAATGAAACGTGTGGGCCCTTCTTGACAAATAATGTTTCACTCGGGCACCACATAGCGACACCACAGAGCTCTCAGTCACTTTGCGCACCTCAAATTTTATTCAGGGAAATACCTACGCACCTCCTAAAACTTTTCAACTGCACTTTAATTGAAAAACGATAGACAAAGAAAGGACGATAGACGATAGGAAGACAAAGACATCGACCACTAATGCCATGGTAAAGAGAACATAAATTAGGCTACCATGCATAAACTACCCTAAATGATTAGGTTCACATAAGACTCACGTAAATCAACAAAAAAGCCTGCATTTATCTACGTGAACTTCACTGTAGTGAAATCATTTGCTGTAGGCCGGTATAATAAAAAGCTCTACTGTTGGCCAAATTTATATCGTATATCATTCATACTAGTTATACCGCCCGACCCTACGCATTACACCGTACTAACTTAGCAGATATTTTTATCATACTCTTTCATACATAGTGTACTCATGCACTCTCCATCCAGGCTTAGTTAAATCATGCACTCTCCATCTGTGCCCAGTGTAGTGATGCACTCTCCATACATGCCCAGTGTAGTAATGCACTCTGCATCTGTGCCCAGTGTAGTAATGCACTCTCCATCTGTGCCCAGTGTAGTAATGCACTCTCCATACATGCCCAGTGTAGTAATGCACTCTCCATCTGTGCCCAGTGTAGTAATGCGCTCTCCATACATGCCCAGTGTAGTAATGCACTCTGCATCTGTGCCCAGTGTAGTAATGCGCTCTCCATACATGCCCAGTGTAGTAATGCACTCTCCATCTGTGCCCAGTGTAGTAATGCACTCTCCATCTGTGCCCAGTGTAGTAATGCACTCTGCATCTGTGCCCAGTGTAGTAATGCACTCTGCATCTGTGCCCAGTGTAGTAATGCACCTGCATCTTGCCAGTGTAGTAATGCACTCTGCATCTGTGCCCAGTGTAGTAATGCACTCTGCATCTGTGCCCAGTGTAGTAATGCACTCTCCATCTGTGCCCAGTGTAGTAATGCGCTCTCCATACATGCCCAGTGTAGTAATGCACTCTCCATCTGTGCCCAGTGTAGTAATGCACTCTCCATCTGTGCCCAGTGTAGTAATGCACTCTCCATCTGTGCCCAGTGTAGTAATGCGCTCTCCATCTGTGCCCAGTGTAGTAATGCACTCTCCATCTGTGCCCAGTGTAGTAATGCACTCTGCATCTGTGCCCAGTGTAGTAATGCACTCTGCATCTGTGCCCAGTGTAGTAATGCAAGCTGCCGGTTGAATTAATACTTTATTTCCGATTGTCTCAGAGACCTTCAGTAGGTGTGTTCATTATGCAAGGGAACAAGGGGAAACATTTCTACCATGTGCTTAAGCTCCACTTCACTTTGTCCTCTGGGGCAAAGATATTGTTCAGAGATTCTGAACTGTGGCCATGCTGTCATGTTGTCTTCACTGGGTAGTTTCACTTTGATCATCTGGTGTCTGGTGATTTCAGTGTTCACTTATAGATCATCTAGTCTCTGGTGATTTCAGTGTTCACTTTGAGATCATCTGGTGATTTCAGTGTTCACTTTGAGATCATCTGGTGTCTGGTGATTTCAGTGCAAACTTGGCAAATATTGTTGTCTTTATCACTTGGAAACGGTACCCTTCCCTCTGAAGTACCAGCCTTTGTGTTTGGAGTTAATGTGCTCGGCCTATGAGTTTGTTTTTAACATTACTGAGCTGTCCTTGTTTGGCAGCACGTTATGTGGAGTTCTAGTCTTGGGAACATTAATGTCATTAATGTGGACATGCAGTTAGCCCCAGTCCTCCAGACAGTGTGAAGATGCAGCACGTTGAATGGGCTGCCTATCATTTGCCTGATCATTTAAAAATGAAAATGCTGTTAGATGTTAGAAAATAAAAAAAAAACACTTTTCAAAACCATTTTAAAGTATCAGAGATGTACTAACTTCAGCTAACTTCAACTGGACACCTCAAGTGGATGTACGTGCCCACTGAGTTTCATCTGGCCTGATGTTTATGTATGCCAGGAATTGTTGACCAACATGAACAATTCACCCTGCTTGCTCTGTGCCTTACTACACCCCTCAGCTGTGCTACATTCACGGTTTAGAGCTCCTGGCCTCTCTGGGCTTATTGCTTAACTGCTGCGAAGGTCATGGAAATATTGTGTTTTATTCAGGGAAAGTCATGGAAAAGTCAGAGAATTATAAGTTTGACTTACAGTGGGGACTCTGATTATTGTGTAATGTGTGCATGGGCCTGTTCTTCGTGAAATATGGAGATATTGAAAAGTAAGGAGCCAAATTGTATAGTGTCATAGCATCAGAGCATCAGGGCCTGGTTGGACTATTCTGTTTTCCACTCTATGTTTAAATAGCCTGATCCCCACTAAAGCAGACTGCAGTGAACCAGTGCAAGTACCCAGTGTCTGGATCCCACTGTATTCTGAACATATTGTCACCTTTAGAAGAGACCAAGGACACCACTAGCTGCTCCCTCAGGACTCAGTATTTGCATTCATTCATTACAGTTGCATTAAAAAAGGGAAACACCTGTGAGGAGCTATACATTCAAATGAATTGAATTCATGCATTTTGCCTGAAAGCAGTGCAAAAATGTGTACTGGCTCACACAGTCTGCTGCTGCTGGTAAAGTGGTACAGGGCTTGCACCTCCGGGGTCCGGGCCCTAATTAGCCCAGGCCTTGTAGGAGAAAACAGCAAGCCTTGTCTCCCAAATGTGTGTTCTTGAACTTGAAGCCTGTATTTATGGTAAATGTTGCAAGAAACGACAATTAATCTGACTACATAAAATTAATAGGTTGCCCTTGAATATTATCAAGTAGTTTAGCAGCTAAACCCTGAGAGTGGCAGGGCATAGGAGAAGAGAGATCTATGGACTGGTGGGATAATGGATGACTTATTTGATATTAGCCATAAACTTAAAAGTATCAATAGCAGTTAAACTGAATGCAAGTCGTAATCAAATTAAACATAAACAGATGTGATAACCAGATAACCCAAAACAAGAATGAACCAAGAATGTAAAGAAATAAAACAAACCCAAGAGAGAGAAAGAAAGAGAGACCCAGAGAAGGACCAAAGAGGAAGGCAGAGAAAAGAGGTGGGAAAGGTCCTGAACAATGGAGGAGATTTGTCATTTATCTTCGTCCAGGCCCACTCACTAGCTTGTGATTGGTCAAATTCAAACTAGTATGCAGTATAGTTATTTATGTATAACTGGGTACATATACATTAGATTGCCACAAAACTATGATAAGACTGCAGCCTATGATGAGACCAAGCATGGCAATATTCCAATACATAGACAAGAGATCCAAACATGACAATATTACAATACATAAACAAGAGCTCCAAACATGACAATATTACAATACATAGACAAGAGATCCAAGCATGGCAATATTACAATACATAGACATGGCCTTGACTACGCTGGTCTACTTCTGGTTGAGCTGTGATCATCGGCCTTGACTACGCTGGTCTACTTCTGGTATCGGACAACAAGTTTTGTATGTGGAGAACTTGGATATGCTGTGGAGCTCTTCATTATTTGCGTGTGTGTGTGTGTGTGACTGACTGTGTTGCCTTGTTCATGTAGATGACTGGTGTTGTAGTGAAGCCTGAGTTCTGATGAGACCCATCCCCATCTGAGCTGTGGTCATTGGCTGTGATTAGATGAAGCTGGTTCTGATACCAGGCAACAAGTTTATATCTGGAGAACTTAGATCTGCTGTAGGACACATCATGATATTGTCTGTGTCTGTGTGTGTGTCTGTGTGTGTGTCTGTGTGTGTGTGTACACGCGCCCCAGCCACTGACCAAATGCTGGTCAGTTTTCCCTAATGAGCACTGACTATTCCTAATGAGCGCTGACTATTCCTAACGAGCACTGACTTTCCCGAATGAGCACTGACTATCCCTAATGAGCGCTGAATATCCCTAACGAGCACTGACTTTCCCGAATGAGCACTGACTATCCCTAATGAGCACTGACTATCCCTAATGAGCACTGACTATCCCTAATGAGCGCTGACTATCCCTAACGAGCACTGACTATCCCTAATGAGCACTGACTATCCCTAATGAGCACTGACTATCCCTAACGAGCACTGACTATCCCTAACGAGCACTGACTATCCCTAATGAGCACTGACTATCCCTAATGAGCACTGACTATCCCTAACGAGCACTGACTATCCCTAATGAGCAACTGACTATCCTAATGAGCACTGACTATCCCTACGAGCACTGACTATCCCTAACGAGCACTGGCTATCCCTGATGAGCACTGACTATCCCTAATGACTATCTAATGACTATATATTGACTATCTCTTCATTCATTCATTTCAGATCATGAAAACTGTGGGTAGATCTGGGTAATTCTGAGTGATCTGGGTAACTGTGTGTGTCTGTGTGTGTCTGCAGTGTTGTGCTGAAGTTTAGAAAGTGATGATTTGGAAGATTTGGAGTTTGAGGTTTGAGCCCCAGAATTCCTGGGGACTGAAAGTCATTTTCACTCTGATCTGAGGATACAAGTCAAAATGTGGAGAAGAGAAAGATGGGACAGAACAGGACACTGGGCAGGTGTGTGTGTGTGTGTGTGTGTGTGTGTGTGTGTGTGTGTGTGTGTTCTGTGTTCTAACTAGACTAGTTGTCATTCTGCCTGGAAATGATGATTGAAACCCCTGGTTTGAGTCCTTCTGTTGGACAGTGACATGAATATCTGATCAGGCAACAACATTTAGTCTTGGAGCTGTAACTGGAATCACCTGCTGTTAAATTAATCATCAATGTATCTGTCAGACCCTCAACTTATTAAGCACGTCTTGTGTGTGTGTGTCTGTGTGTGTGTGTCTGTGTGTGTGTGTGTGTGTGTGTGTGTGTGTGAGAAGAGGTTGCAGGTGGAACACAGACTGGACCTACAGACCAGGGTAAGAGTGTGTGTGTGTGTGTGTGTGTGTGTATCATGTAAGCAAAGCTGTGTAGGACTAATGGTTAAATTGCTCTTGTTGGGCAGTGACATCAGTGATGTGTGATACTAGACAACACAACTCACAATCTTGGACTTGAATCAGCAAATAATGTGTTTGTTTGTGTGTGTGTGTGTGTGTTTGTGTGTGCGTGACCCATGGAAGGTCGATGCTGAAGATATCTCCATGATAGCTGTGGACGGTGTGAAGTGTGACAGTAGAACAGTAGAGTGTGTCTGTTATCACACCATCCATATCAGCATAGCAGTTACAGTCCAGAGAAACACTAACGTTTATTGCTCTTCTCAGGTGCTGTGTCAGAAATGTGGGGTTGCACCGGCATCTGTGATGGGAGCAGAGCACTTGTGCTGGGTGTCTTCTGTGGGAGTCCGTTGGGTTTGCAAAACTGACAAGGACAGTGAGACGGATGGAATTGGAGAATCAGGAAGTTCTGGAGGTTGGATAGAGCCTGATCATCTTTCTCTGTCTGGACCTCAGAAAAATGGATGGCTTTGACTGGGGGTGAGTTTACATTCATACTACATGCTACATTAGTAATGGTCTACCCATTCATACTACATACTACATTACTAATGGTCTAGCCATTCATATTACATACTACATTACTAATGCTTTAGCCATTCATTCTACATACTACATACTAATGGTCTGGCCAATCATAGTATTCAATTCAGTTGAGTTTGATTTCTACAGCGCCTTTTACAATAGTATTGTCTCATGGCGCTTCACAGAAGGAGCACCCAAGAGCAACAGGGGCAAGGAAAAACTCCCTTATGTTTAGTTCGTCTAGGAAGAAACCTTGGGCAGATCCACGACTCAGTGGGCTAACCCAACTGCCAGGGGTCATGCAGGAAAAGTACAATCAGTAGTAACCATGATAGACTACAAGTTATCTGTGGTTTTAGCTAAGGTTCATAATAGTTCCAGAGTATTATCCCACTTTACATTACATGGTAGTCAGTCCATAGGTGGTTATCAGAAATTATGGCTGGAATATGTACTAGCGGCCTGACATAGTGTTAAACTCAAAGACGTGAGATGGTTCATGGGAGTAACAATAAGGGTCTGTTTGACAGTGCCATTTGATACAGGCATTACTACACCCAGAGAACAGAGCATTGCAATAGTGGGGTCTGGAAGTAATAAATGCGTGTATTAATTTTTCAGCATCCTCAAAGAATAGGAACTTTCTAACCTTAGCAATATTTCGTAGGTAGAAAAAAGATGTTTTTGAAATGTGTTTTCCATGACTATTTAGAGAGAGGGCCTGGTCAATAATTACCCTGAAGTCTATAACCTTTGTGTTACATGACAGTGAAAGGCCACTGAGTAAGTTTTGGTGAAGGGGTAGAATGTTGTTCAGCTGTTCAGGGCCATGACAGAGTCATCATAGCTTCAGTTTGATCAGAGTTTAAACACAGGAAATTATTAGTCATCCAGGTTTTGATGTCTTGGAGGCAGGCATCAAGTTTAGTTATTGGCATAGGCTTCATAAAAAGGTAAATCTGGGTATCGTAGATATTATGTTAGACGGGATATAGTGTTAAAAAGGAATTTTGGATTATCTTTGTTATTGTGTATAAGTGAGGAATAATATGCTGCTTTGGCATTGTTAAGTGCTGTCTTGTACTCTTTTAAGCTGTCTTTCCAAGCAAGGCGGAACACTTCAAGTTTAGTGGCAGACCATTTCCTCTCAAGTCTACGAGCAGCTTGTTTCAGTGAGTGAGTCTGTGAGTGAGGGAGTCTGTGTGGTAAACCATGGGGCAATTTTTTCTTGTTTTCTAGTTTTCTTTTTGAGTGGTGCAATGGTGTTGAATGTGGAGTGTAGTACATTTACAACACTGTCAGTTAATTGATCAACTTGGGCTGGGCTTGGAGTAGAGCCTTCTAATGCAGGCCTGTATTGGCTCAGTAAAGGCACAAGGGGAGAGGGAATTTTTGCTATGAAGTCAACTGTAGTTTTGTGAGTTACGTTTCGAGTGTAGTAGTCGACTGAGTTAGGTGCTACATAGTCTAATGTGATTTTTAAAGTTATTGAGTAGTGGTCAGTTAGTGTAGGGTGTTGAGGTAGGGTTGTAAGTTACAACATTCTTAAAGCTCTAGCCACAGATGTTACATACTACATTACTAATGGTCTGGCCATTCATACTACATACTACATTACTAATGGTCTGGCCATTCATACTACATACTACATTATTAATGCTCTAGACATTCATACTACATACTACATTACTAATGTCTAGCCATTCATACTACAAACTACACTACTTCATCATTGAGTGTGTGTGTGAGTGTGTGTGTTTGTATGAGTTTGTTTGTGTTATAATTGTTTACCTATTCAATTCAATTCAGTTTATTCTTTGTTCCTGAAAGCGCAGTTTGTGAAGTAGACTGGTGAGTTGTCATAATGCCTTGAAATGATGATGTCACCACTTTTTGAATTGTTCTGTTGGGCGATGTTGACATAATGAATATCTGATATCAGGCAGAGACTTTGAGATATTGATCAATGTATCTGCTGGACAGTCAGCTCATTAAGAACCTCTTGTGTGTGTGTGTGTGTGTGTGTGTTTGTGTAAGAGAAGAGAAGACGAGGAACAGGTGGCACCCAGACCTGACTACCAGACCAGGGTAAGTGTGTGTGTGTGTGTGTAAGTAAAGCTGTACCACTGCATCAGTGCTGCAGGTGTGATGAAGCCTGGAAGTGATGATTGATGACCTCAGTTTGAGTTTGTTGAAAGACACTGACGAAAACTATTCATCTGAAATCAGGCTGATTTAAACAACTTCCATCAGAAGTGGGTAACATAAAAGTCACGTATGTGTGTGTCTGTGTGTGTGTGTGTGTTTGTGTGTGTGTGTGTGTGCGTGTGTGTGTGTGTTAGTAAAGCATCTCTAGTGGGTTCCAGATGTGATGGAAGTCATGATTTCATTTGAGTCTGACATGTGACGCGTTATGCCTAGTCACAGCACTATTCTCCCGCTGCAGGTCGACGACCACAAGACGGCCAAGGACTTTGGGGTGCCCCAGATCTTGTAGCGTCGGGTGAAGAAGGAACGTCCTCGGGGTCAGAAAACTTCTCCAGACTGATTTGGGGACAGGTGGACGGAGGCCGGCGAGGACTTCAACAGATGATTTGATGCCCGAAAGAGTCCCAACTGGGTCACAGGAGAACCGGCGGCAGCTGGACTCTGCACTGTAAGACAGACCCATGATGGGCCATCATATATGGGTGAGTAGGATAGAACTAAAGACCCCACTCAGTATTAACAGATCAGTATGGATCTCTCACAGACAGACAGATTGTGTGTGTGTGTGTGTGTGTGTGTGTGTGTGTGTGTGTGTGTGTGTGTGTGTGTGTGTGAACAAAGCTGTATGATTGCAAGCCTAGTATATATGTTGTAGATATGATGAAGCCTGGAAGTGATGATTTCGATGTGGCTTTAAGTCCTGTTGCTGGACACTGATAGTTACTCCCACTCTGATATCAGGCAGTTATTCTGTAGATTATAATTGCAGAATACTAATCAGTAGTTGACCATTGAAAATCATACCGTCTGTGATGTGTGTGTCTCTGTCTGTGTGCGTGTGTGTTTTTGTGTGTGTGTTTGTGTGTGTGTGCGTGTTTGTGTGTATGTGTATTTGTGTCTGATGGACCAGTGCTTGGGACAAATTCTAACCCTGATGACCAATCAGGAGCTGCCGTGTTGGATTTTGGACACAGGAGCTGTGGGAGGACAGCTGGATGTTACACATGGTGAGTGTGTGTTTGTGTGTGTGTGTGTATGGGGGGGGGTACATCTGATGTGTGTGTGTGTGTGTACTCCTGATTGTGTGTGTGTATGTGTACTCCTAAATGAGTGCGTGTGTAAATGTGTGTGTGTTTGTGTGTGTTTGACCATGCAGATGACTTGGTCCTGCTGCGTGACTCGAGGTGCGGAATGCAGCACAGTCTGGATATTCCGGAAGGGTTCTCTGCGCTTACTGGGCTTAGGGTCCAGGGAAAGAAATGCTTTGGTTTCTTTTGTCCCCTCACCCGACCAGCCAGACGAGGGCGCTGTGGGTCAATCATTGCGTTCCTTGGACTGTTGGAGGGAAGTTGTGACAATGCTAAACAGTAAGGAAACTACCCGCTACCTTGGGATGCAGGTTGGTCCCAAGGGAGGCATTCAATCCCCAAACCTGAAAGCGAAGATTGGAGAGTGGCTGGAGGGAGGAGGGGAAGCTCCTCTGGAGCCTTCTCAAGAACTCGAACCCATGTGGTGCCCCGTCTGATCTACCAGGCAGTGCATGGGGACCTGAGAGTTACAAGTCTGAAGCAGGTTGACCATGTGATTAGAGGCTTTGTGAAAGAGTGGTTGGGTTTGCCTAAATCCTTGCAATGGTCTTCTCTACCACCAGGGATGGTGATCCTGGACTTCAGCATCTCTTCCATCTCCTGCAGTCGGATGAGAAGGCGTGTCGAGCCTTGGCTCGGGAGCAAAATGCTCTAGACGGGTTCGCGAGTCAACCAGCGACTCATCTGAGGATGAGAACATCATCAGTCTTCCATCACTCCTCCATCAGTCTTCAAGAGGTGACCACAACCAGGCCCCTGTGGCATTCGCTGATGGGGGGGGTGTTATAGTCACAATCTAACCAGGCTGTGGAATTGTGTGTGTGTGTGTGTGTGTGTGTGTGTGTGTGTGTGTGTGTGTGTGTGTGTGTTTGTTTGTGTGTTATAGTCAAAATCTAACCAAGCTGTGGAATTGTTTGTGTGTGTGTGTGTATGTGTGTGTGTGTGTGTGTGTGTGTGTGTGTGTGTGTGTGTGTGTGTGTGTTTGTTTGTGTGTTATAGTCAAAATCTAACCAAGCTGTGGAATTGTGTGTGTGTGTGTGTGTGAGTTATAGTCACGATCTAACCAAGCTGTGGAATTGTGTGTGTGTGTATGTGTGTGTGTTTGTGTGTGTGTGTATGTGTGTGTGTGTGTGTTAGTAACAATCTAACCAAGCTGTGGAATTGTGTGTGTGTGTATGTGTGTGTGTGTGTGTGTGTGTGTGTGTGTGTGTGTATGTGTTATATATATATTATATTATTATTATTATTATTATTATTATTATATTTCATAAATCAAAATAGAATATCTTCTATTTAACATCAGACAACAAGATACAATACTCCATTCATCTATTTGATCTCCCCCTTAAGATTTAACACTGAAGCATCAGCTGATAAATGGGTAATCCTGCCTACCTTACTCAGTCAGCACATTAAACACCTCCCCTCTGTGTGTTTGTGTGTGTTATTTGTATGGTGTGTGTGTGTGTGTGTGTGTAAGTCTTTAGAGAACTATTAGGTGGAGGCAAACCCTTATGACCCTGAAGCTGAAGTGTCAGAACTGATGGAGAGCAGCTGACCTCCACCAAGGTGTGTGTGTGTGTGTGTGTGTGTGTGTGCTACATTGCTTGTATAGTAATGATGCCTTGATGATGACTTGGCCACCTTCTAAGCCCCTTCTGTTGGGTGATGAAGTCAACCATGAATGTCTGATATTAGCAAAACAACACTTTTAACACTGAAGCATCAGCAGATAACTTCATAATTGTATCTTCATTACCCAGTCAGCATATTAAACATCTCCTTTGTGTGTGTGTGTGTGTGTGTATGTGTAGTTCCCTATGTGTAGTACCAAGTACTAAGGGACCTGGTCCAGCTGAATGAGGGGTCACGTGTGACCGCTGAACAAGCACATCTGGTTATCCCCTGGAAAACGGAGAATCAGTTCAGAGGAAAACTACGGGCACTTTATGTGAGTAGGGCGAAGGCAGGTTGCAATGAGAAAGTAGGAATACCTGACCTGTAGTACAGGCACCAAGTACCCTGCCGGTGCAGACAAACATCGTCCAAGGGTGTGAACGCCGCTTGCGGTGGTTGGCCCGACAGATGGTAGCTGCCATATCCGATGAGGGGAATCCCTATACAAGAGCACTGGCATTTGCTAGCAGGTGTGCAGAGGGGACTGAGAGAGAGATGTGTGTGAGTGTGTGTCTGTGTTTGTGTGTGTGTGTGTGTGTGTGTCAGTGTATGTGTCTGTCACATCATGAGAACTTTGGACCCCAGACTCTACTGTCAGAAAGCCACAGTAAGTGTGTGTGTGTGTGTGTGTGTGAAGTCTTGAAGCCTAAAAATAATGATATTCTACAGTGTGTCTCTGTGTCCCTCTGTGTGTAGTGACATCACCCCTGTCTGATGAGTAAAGAAATGACCATTTCACTCTCATACAACCACTACATGGAGTGTGTGTGTGTAAGTGTGTGTATGTGTTTCATTTCATTTCATTTTTAAAATATTTGAATGGCCTCTTGGAACTATCAAATGTCTTTGTCTGAGATTGTTGCCTTGTGTTTATGAGCACTGACTATCCCTAACGAGCACTGACTATCCCTAATGAGCGCTGACTATCCCTAATGAGCACTGACTATCCCTGGTGAGCACTGACTATCCCTGGTGAGCACTGACTATCCCTAATGAGCACTGACTATCCCTAACGAGCACTGACTATCCCTAATGAGCACTGACTATCCCTGGTGAGCACTGACTATCCCTAACGAGCACTGACTATCCTTCATGAGCACTGACTATCCCTGGTGAGCACTGACTATCCCTAATGAGCACTGACTATCCCTGGTGAGCACTGACTATCCCTAATGAGCACTGACTATCCCTAACGAGCACTGACTATCCCTAACGAGCACTGACTATCCCTAATGAGCACTGACTATCCCTAATGAGCACTGACTATCCCTAATGAGCACTGACTATCCCTGGTGAGCACTGACTATCCCTGGTGAGCACTGACTATCCCTGGTGAGCACTGACTATCCCTGGTGAGCACTGACTATCCCTGGTGAGCACTGACTATCCCTGGTGAGCACTGACTATCCCTAATGAGCACTGACTATCCCTTATAGTGACTATCTCTTCATTCATTCATTTCAGATCATGAAAACTGTGAGTAGATCTGGGTAATTCTGAGTCTGATCTGGGTAACTGTGTGTGTCTGTGTGTGTCTGCAGTGTTGTGCTGAAGTCTAGAAAGTGATGATTTGGAATTTGAGGTTTGAGCCCCAGAATTCCTGGGGACTGAAAGTCATTTTCACTCTGATCTGAGGATACAAGTCAAAATGTGGAGAAGAGAAAGATGGGACAGAACAGGACACTGGGCAGGTGTGTGTGTGTGTGTGTGTGTGTGTGTGTGTGTGTGTGTGTGTGTTCTGTGTTCTAACTAGACTAGTTGTCATTCTGCCTGGAAATGATGATTGAAACCCCTGGTTTGAGTCCTTCTGTTGGACAGTGACATGAATATCTGATCAGACAACAACATTTAGTCTTGGAGCTGTAACTGGAATCACCTGCTGTTAAATTAATCATCAATGTATCTGTCAGACACTCAACTTATTAAGCACGTTTTGTGTGTGTGTGTGTGTGTGTGTGTGTGTGTGTGTGTGTGTGAGAAGAGGTTGCAGGTGGAACACAGACTGGACCTACAGACCAGGGTAAGAGTGTGTGTGTGTGTGTGTGTGTGTGTGTGTATCATGTAAGCAAAGCTGTGTAGGACTAATGGTTAAATTGCTCTTTCTGGGCAGTGACATCAGTGATGTGTGATACTAGACAACACAACTCCACAATCTTAGACTTGGATCAGCAAATAATGTGTGTGTGCGTGTGTGTGTGTACTGTGATGGAGCCTGGAAGTGATGATTTAGAGTTCAATCTGAGTGCTGTTTCTGGCCGCTGACCAAAGCTTTAACCCTCCTATTAGGCCCAAATCATTGCAAACTGGGCCTTCCACCAGCTTGTATTGCTTCAGACTTGTAGGCAGAAGTTTACATACAGGTGTGATGGGCTTGACAAAATAGATCCTCAATAGAGAATGAATGGTCAAAGTGCTGTTGGAAACCAAACTCTGCTGCCATGTTTCTGATCTGATATCAGGTCGATTGACTGCACTGTCATTGTTTATTTCATCTGTCAGGGTTTGATCAATACAGTGTGTCAAAATAATATTCAGTGCTAATCAACCAGTATGGAAAAATGAGGACATTTTGGTACATTATAGACATAGTCAGTTTTAGGGTACAGAGAAAATTGAGTTTCTAACTTTTCATTGATTATCAATCATTTAGTGATATGATTTATGTTGTATCAAGTTTACTTTTCAATTCTTTTCCAATAGAGAACAATAGATTCCAATAGATAACATAGGACAGATGATGACATTGACCTCAGCCAACTGGAGGAGGTGTTGATTTGTGTGTCAGTGTTTAACTGTTTATTGAACAACATGTTCAGTGCACTTGCTCTGCTTATTGAACAACATGTTCAGTGCACTTGCTCTGCTTTCCCTTGACTTTGCCGGCCAACTCGGCACTTTGAGTGCGTCCTCGGTTGGCAAAACATACTGGTTGAAGACATCTTGAACTTTTTGATCTGCTTTTCCTGGCTCTTCCCATCTTCCACCCACCATTACCCATATCCAAGATCAAGTTATTGTCTCATCTGCGCTTCCTTTGTGAGTAGGGATGGATGTGTTTGTGGACCTTGCTGGTATTTTATACGAAGCTCATTTGAGTTTAGTCTGGCCAAACTCATGTACGAAATAATTTCCCAGAGGTGGGCGTAACCTGCGTCTATCAATCAAATGCCCCTGTACTGTATGCCACTCTACTGTATGCTCTGAATCCTTGCCTAATTAATGCTGGTGGACATGTCTCATGTCTATTCTTGGAGATGTCACCCACCAGGTTTGGAACTGAGAAGAATTTCCCCATATTTATCCATCACAGAAGACAGTATTGCATCATCAGAGGTGTTCCTCCATGCATTTCATGAGGCTTAGATTTTTTCTTGCAGTAGTAAAAAGATCGAATCACACGCCTCATAGTGACCATACTCACTGTTGAATAGACAGCAAACAGTGTATTACATTCCAGTGAGGAATACACAACAGTTCAGTGTATGGCCACTAGATGGAGCTACCACGTAAATATTTCACCTGCACACATGTAGTTGTTTTCACTTGGATCATGATCATTTCAGAGGTATTGTATGACATCATCTCAAATTTGTCACTCAACACTTAGGGACACTAAATGTTTATGAACCTGTAGCTTGATGTGATATGAAGATTATAAACTGACACTGTCTACTCTAGCACAAAACAACATAATTCGGACTGACCAGGCTAAATACATCTGACAGGATAGAAGGTTATGCTAGTCATGGATGTTTGTATTAGTCCAATAGTGTAGTAGTCCAGTAGCATCATGACATCCAGATAAGCATGCAAGGAAATATCAGTATTGCAATTCAATAATATCATGCAAATATCTTTTACTAGAATGAATTTTGGGATAATTTTACTTTTGGCTCTTGTGGCTATGGCGCCCAACCAATGGATGATGAGACATATGACACAATCTTAAAGCTACGACTAGGACCATTCAAAACACCAGTGAAAACGCGCAGCAAAGGGCAGAGAAATGCAGTTGTAAGATTCTGGAGGAACAGGGACCGCTTCTCTCTCTGGGATGACGGTGAGACTGTCTTGTGTGATGGGAAAAGAGTGGTGAAATCTGGCTCAGTTTAAAGCTTGGTGGAAAATGGTATCAGCAAAACAAAAGGTTCAGGAGCAAGAAAACATATGATGCACTTTAGAGAGCTTTACACAGGCTTCAGCGAGACAAGGATTCAATCAGAGCTGGACAAATCTAGAAAGTATTAACATTTACATTGGGACAGTATAACAGTAGAGTGTGTCTGTTATCACACCATCCATATCAGCATAGCAGTTACAGTCCAGAGAAACACTAACGTTTATTGCTCTTCTCAGGTGCTGTGTCAGAAATGTGGGGTTGCACCGGCATCTGTGATGGGAGCAGAGCACTTGTGCTGGGTGTCTTCTGTGGGAGTCCGTTGGGTTTGCAAAACTGACAAGGACAGTGAGACGGATGGAATTGGAGAATCAGGAAGTTCTGGAGGTTGGATAGAGCCTGATCATCTTTCTCTGTCTGGACCTCAGAAAAATGGATGGCTTTGACTGGGGGTGAGTTTACATTCATACTACATACTACATGACTAATGCTCTAGACATTCATACTACATACTACATTACTAATGGTCTAGCCATTCATACTACATACTACATTACTAATGGTCTAGCCATTCATACTACATACTACATTACTAATGCTCTAGACATTCATATTACACACTACATTACTAATGCTCTAGACATTCATACTACATACTACATTACTAATGCTCTAGACATTCATACTATATTACTAATGCTCTAGACATTCATATTACACACTACATTACTAATGCTCTAGACATTCATACTACATTACTAATGCTCTAGCCATTCATATTACACACTACATTACTAATGGTCTAGGCAGTCATACTACATACTACATACTAATGGTCTGGCCAATCATAGTATTCAATTCAGTTGAGTTTGATTTCTACAGCGCCTTTTACAATAGTATTGTCTCATGGCGCTTCACAGAAGGAGCACCCAAGAGCAACAGGGGCAGGAAAAACTCCCTTATGTTTAGTTAATCTAGGAAGAAACCTTGGGCAGCTCCACGACTCAAGGGGCCAACCCAACTGCCAGGGGTCATGCAGGAAAAGTACAATCAGTAGTAACCATGACAGACTACAAGTTATCTGTGGTTTAAGCTAAGGTTCATAATAGTTCCAGAGTATTATCCCACTTTACATGACATGGTAGTCAGTCCATAGGTGGTTATCAGGAATTATGGCTGGAATATGTACTAGCGGCATAGTGACATAGTGTTAACCCTCTATGCGCCAAAATTGCAGAATTGTGACAAGATGTCATCATGAATAAAACAGTCTGTAGATACAAACATCGTGCAAAATAGTATTAGTCTTCCCTTCCACTAGTTGGCAGACATGTAATACTTTGATATGAGACCAAAATTACATCATCTTCCTGTTCAAAGTTTTGAGTAAATAGCAGTGGAAAAGAGAGTGTTGACTTAGATGCGGAAGTAGTCAGCGAGAGCAGCAGTGTTCAGCTGTGTGTGTAGCGTGCGAGTACAGTGTAAACTTTGGGAGAGAAAAACGCCAAATGGCTCGTAAAAAGTTGAAAGGTGAGGATGTCTTGTGAATGTTATTCGCCAATTCAGACTCAGAGTATTTACCTTTTGGAAGTGACAATCGGTTGGATAATAATCGCACTTCTCTTGGTGAAACTTTTGAGGACAATGATGCCGCATGCCGCCGTGCGAGGCAAGCGTTCACCAAGCACACACACACACACACACAGATTTTGTCCCTTTGTCCGCCTTCAATGGGATGGTTGTAGTGTCCATAGGAGAGGTGTTGGTCGAGCCAGCAGGGGTGGTAGAAATAGGGCTGGGAGTAGCCGTAGCACTAGCTCTCTTCATCCAGTGCGTGGCAGAGCAGGGAGTCGCTGCACTACACGTGGCCGAGCTGTCCGCAGCAGGGAGACGTGAGAGAAGCAGCAGGGATATGAATAACGTGGGAATTAGCGATGACAATGGTGGCTGGGAGTATTTGTCGAGTGAGGAAAGGTATCAGGACTGGATAAAATGTTTTGATGAGCCTGTTGGTTATTTAGGCAAGAAAGATTTGACCAGTGCTGACAATTTGACCATTTCTGTCCCTCTTTCTAAATTATGATTTCTGGAACCTCCTTAGAACTGAGACAAATAGATATGCTCATCAATTTCTGAACTCCCATCAGCTGAGGCCCAATTCCAGATTTCATGAGTGGAATGATGTCACTGTTAGAGATGAAGGCTTTTCGAGCGTTGCATGTATGAATGGGGCTGGTGGAAAAGGCAGAAATCGAAGACTACTGGGCAGAGTTTTGGGCAGCGTACACACCCAGGTTGGGCAAAGTAATGCCTAGGAACAGATTTGAGATCATTCTGTCTCTCCTCCATTTTGCCAAAATGAATATGTGGGTAGGGGTCAGCCAGGTCATGACAGGTTATTCAAGGTGCGTCCGTTACTAGGCCTACTTTATCTGCTGTTTAAAACGTTTTCTCTTTCTTTCCTGCTCAGTTCAGACATTCATTCAATATCTAACATTGCCTGAATGTAACTCAAGAATGATGAAAAAATAGGCTACTTTTTGCATGTGTCTTTATGATGATGATACAGTAATATTTACAATGTTTTATTGTTGGTTTCCTCTTTCCTGATCATCATGAATGAGCATAAAAAGACAAAAAAGAAAAAACAAAAAGAAGTTCAAACATCAATTCAGTGTCCACTATTTCCTGAATGTAATGAGATTCAACATGGACGGCGCCTGATGACATCATAATATGCAAATTAGATCAATACATTTGTATCCCACAAGGAGGGCCTCTATGTTGAAGTGTCGGTCCTGGTATGGGCCTCCCCTAGTGTTGGCTGCAGTCCACTCAGGAGGGGAGGGTGAGAGGAGTCCGCCAGAAGGAGGCAGGGATGACACTCAGCAGAGATGATTGTGGACAGAGGAAGCAAATGAATTAGGCCAGGCTCACACATCAGTGAGCAAATTTGTCATTTGTGCATATATATATATAGATATGGCAAGAGAGGGTAAGAGAGAGAGAGAGAGTTGTACACATGACGTGACACATGAAGGTTGTGTAGCGGCACAAGGCTATAGCAGCATAACTAAGGTATGATGCATGGCAACCCAGCACCACTGCAGGGGTGGTCAGTGGCCGCCATGTCTCTTAGCTGGGGGCAACAGCAGAGTTAGTCCCTCCCAAAAGACCCATGAGAAGTGATGATTTGCCAGCACCATCCCTAACTATGGGAAACAGTAAAGAGGAAGGTTTAAAGTCTAGACTTAAAGGTTGAGTGTCCGCTTGTCGAATGTGAAGGGGGAGATTATTCCACATGAGGGGTGCGCGGTAACAAAAGGCTCCTATCGTAGATTTTGATATTCTTGGGATTACAAGACGACCAGCATTCTGGGGTCTTAGGTTTCTGGGAGGGTGGTAAGGGACAAGTAAGTCTTTCATATATGTCACAGCATGGCCACTGAGGGCTCTGTAGGTTAGGAGGAGGATTTTAAAATGGATGCAACTTTTAATAGGGAGCCAATGTAAGGAAGCAAGGAGAGATATGTTCATGTTTTTCAGTCTTAGTGAGTGTTCGGGCCGCAACATTTTGTATTATCTGTAGGTTTTTGTTACAGGCATTACTACACCCAAAGAACAGAGCATTGCAGTAATCGAGCCTGTAATAAATGCGTGTATTAATTTTTCAGCATCCTCAAAAGATAGGAACTTTCTGACCTTAGTAATATTTAGTAGGTGGAAAAAAGTTGTTTTTGAAATGTGTTTTCCATGACTATTTAGAGAGAGGTCCTGGTCAATAATTACCCTGAAGTCTTTAACTTTTGTGTTACATGACAGTGAAAGGCCACTGAGTAAGTTTTGGTGAAGGGGTAGAATGTTGTTCAGCTGTTCAGGGCCATGACAGAGTCATCATAGCTTCAGTTTTATCAGAGTTTAAACACAGGAAATTATTAGTCATCCAGGTTTTTATGTCTTGGAGGCAGGCATCAAGTTTAGTTATTGGCATAGGCTTCATAAAAAGGTAAATCTGGGTATCGTAGATATTATGTTAGACGGGATATAGTGTTAAAAAGGAATTTTGGATTATCTTTGTTATTGTGTATAAGTGAGGAATAATATGCTGATTTGGCATTGTTAAGTGCTGTCTTGTACTCTTTTAAGCTGTCTTTCCAAGCAAGGCGGAACACTTCAAGTTTAGTGGCAGACCATTTCCTCTCAAGTCTACGAGCAGCTTGTTTCAGTGAGTGAGTCTGTGAGTGAGGGAGTCTGTGTGGTAAACCATGGGGCAATTTTTTCTTGTTTTCTAGTTTTCTTTTTGAGTGGTGCAATGGTGTTGAATGTGGAGTGTAGTACATTTACAACACTGTCAGTTAATTGATCAACTTGGGCTGGGCTTGGAGTAGAGCCTTCTAATGCAGGCCTGTATTGGCTCAGTAAAGGCACAAGGGGAGAGGGAATTTTTGCTATGAAGTCAACTGTAGTTTTGTGAGTTACGTTTCGAGTGTAGTAGTCGACTGAGTTAGGTGCTACATAGTCTAATGTGATTTTTAAAGTTATTGAGTAGTGGTCAGTTAGTGTAGGGTGTTGAGGTAGGGTTGTAAGTTACAACATTCTTAAAGCTCTAGCCACAGATGTTACATACTACTGTAATTTCCGGCCTATAAGCCGCTACTTTTGTCACACGTTTTGCCCCCTGCGGCTATTACGACAATGCGGCCAATTTATGGATTTTTACCGGCTCGCGAGGAAATTCTGAGGCTCTTCAATTCTGACACGGAAGAAGAGGAGTTTAATGGTTTCAGTGCCTCTGAGAACGAGGGCGATAGCGTCTGGTAGGCTAACTGTTAAACTAGCCTGTGTGAATGGCTGTGTGCTTGTGAAAGTTTCTGTTAAAGTTTCTCAATGTGGTTTTAGGTCGATACGTTTGTACGCCTGTTAAAATGCTGGTTATGTGTTAAGAGCATTTGAAGCGTGAGCTGGTTAATATAGATGGCGTCATACCAATAATGAATGGATGAACTGTGAATGGCTGTGTGTTTAGGAGGCGAGCTGAGGGGAATTGATGAGAAGTTTGAAGGGAATCCCGTAGGCTACTGTTGAAACATTGCGTTTTTTTTTAACACAAACTAATTAGCTACATTGTTAGAAGTTGAAAACATTGAAAACATTGTAACATTGACTGTCTGCGGCTTGTGAGGCGGTGCGGCCAATGCGTGTACTGTTATTGATTTTTTTTTTAAAAACGGTGGGTGCGGCTTTTACGCCAGTGCGTCTTTTAGGCCGGAAATTACGGTACATTACTAATGGTCTAGCCATTCATACTACATACTACATTATTAATGCTCTAGACATTCATACTACATACTACATTATTAATGCTCTAGCCATTCATACTACATAACTAATGGTCTAGCCATTCATACTACATACTACATTATTAATGCTCTAGACATTCATACTACATAACTAATGGTCTAGCCATTCATACTACATACTACATTACTAATGCTCTAGCCATTCATACTACATACTACATTACTAATGCTCTAGACATTCATACTACATACTACATTACTAATGGTCTGGCCATTCATACTATATACTACACTACTAATGGTCTAGCCATTCATACTACATACTACATTACTAATGGTCTAGCCATTCATACTACATACTACATTACTAATGTTTAGCCATTCATACTACAAACTACATTACTTCATCATTGAGTGTGTGTGTGAGTGTGTGTGTTTGTATGAGTTTGTTTGTGTTATAATTGTTTAACTATTCAATTCAATTCAGTTTATTCTTTGTTCCTGAAAGCGCAGTTTGTGAAGTAGACTGGTGAGTTGTCATAATGCCTTGAAATGATGATGTCACCACTTTTTGAATCGTTCTGTTGGGCGATGTTGACATCATGAATATCTGATATCAGGCAGAGACTTTAAGATCTTGATCAATGTATCTGCTGGACAGTCAGCTCATTAAGAACCTCTTGTGTGTGTGTGTGTGTGTAAGAGAAGAGAAGACGAGGAACAGGTGGCACCCAGACCTGACTACCAGACCAGGGTAAGAGTGTGTGTGTGTGTGTAAGTGAAGCTGTACCACTGCATCACTGTGCTGCAGGTGTGATGAAGCCTGGAAGTGATGATTGATGACCTCAGTTTGAGTTTGTTGAAAGACACTGACGAAAACTATTCATCTGAAATCAGGCTGATTTAAACAACTTCCATCAGAAGTGGGTAACATAAAAGTCACGTGTGTGTGTGTGTGTCTGTCTGTCTGTCTGTCTGTGTGTGTGTCTCTGTGTGTGTGTGTGTAAGTAAAGCTGTACCACTGCATCTGTCGTGGGCTGCAGATTTGATGTAAGTCATGATTTGGGATTTCATTTGAGTCTGATCATCAGGGATGTAACAATGTACAGTCAAGAGGTGAAATTTGGATATGACCCTCGTCAGCATGAGTGTCCGCCTCTCTCTGCTCAAGTCTGCGTCGGCGTGACGCGTCATGCGCTATTCTCTCTTTTGCCCGCTGCAGGTCGACGACCACATGATGGCCAAGGACTTTGGGGTGCCCCAGGTCTTGTAGGTGAACAGGGAACGTCCTCAGGGTCAGAAAACTTCTCCAGACTGATTTGGGAACAGGTGGACGGAGGCCGGCGAGGACTTCAACAGATGATTTGATGCCCGAAAGAGTCCCAACTGGGTCACAGGGGAATCGGCAGCAGCTGGACTCTGCACTGTAACACAGACCCATGATGGGCCATCATATATGGGTGAGTTGGATGACTTGGTCACGCTTGTTTGAGCCTTTTTCCAAGCGATGAGATGAACCATGATTGTGTGATATTAGGCCACAACATTTAAAGGGGAGGTAGAATGGAAAATCATTGTGAGCTAATAATGGCCCAATCAGAATAAAGGCAGGTTATGATGTCACATTTGGGAAGTCAAGTAAGGTTAATTGTGGTTGCCAAGGAGGGCCCAAACTGAGCATTTCAATCTCCAGTATAAATATAAGGTTGCAATTGGGTTTTTAAAATACTGTTTGATCTTATATTTCATAAATCAAAATAGAATATCTTCTATTTAACATCAGACAACAAGATACAATACTCCATTCATCTATTTGATCTCCCCCTTAAGATTTAACACTGAAGCATCAGCTGATAAATGGGTAATCCTGCCTACCTTACTCAGTCAGCACATTAAACACCTCCCCTGTGTGTGTTTGTGTGTGTTATTTGTATGGTGTCTGTGTGTGTGTGTAAGTCTGTAGAGAACTATTAGGTGGAGGCAAACCCTTATGACCCTGAAGCTGAAGCGTCAGAACTGATGGAGAGCAGCTGACCTCCACCAAGGTGTGTGTGTGTGTGTGTGTGTGTGCGCTACATTCAGGTTTTGACTGTGGAATTGTGCTTTAGCCTTAATGATGCTTGTATAGTAATGATGCCTTGATGATGACTTTGCCACCTTCTAAGCCCCTTCTGTTGGCTGATGAAGTCAACCATGAATGTCTGATATTAGCAAAACAACACTTTTAGGAGTGAGGGGCCAATGGCTCTACAGGAACAGTAAGCTCCTCCTTTTTTGGGGCCTCAAGCAGGAGGTTGGCGATAAGACTCTGCAGGGGAGCGCTGAGGAAGCAACCATCTGGTGAACACAGAGATAAATACTATCCTCTCAGAGGGGTAGAGGACACCCCCCAACACGGGGCAAAGTGGTCCCTCTAGATCAGAGGTCAGACGAGTTTTTGAATTGATCATGGAAAGAGGTCCAAGGTATCACTGGGTTCTAGAATTCAAGTGAACCTTTATGATCATGTCACGATTATCCATTCAGCACATTATTAACAATTCCTGTTGGGTTCCTGTTGTCCCTCTCAGGCACCTGGCAGCACAAGCTAAATATCCAAAGTCCATCATCACCATTGGAGCGCCAGGGAGTGAAACTGGACAAACTGGCCTTTGCAACTTCCCAAATCCGCCCTCCAACTCCCTCACACACTGCTAGGTTTGGATAGCCTTGATGGTTTTGTGATGACTAAGATAAGAGCGTAAAAAAGTAAAGTTCGTGAAATTACCCCGAAAATAGCCTGTAGCTCAAAGAGTTAAAATATCTATGTAGCATTGCTACATTTATTTGATTTAATTTTTGGAGAAACACTATATAATGTTGGCTTGTGTTGTGTGTATGTGTACTGATAAGCTACATTATTAGCGTTGAGCTATATCACCTGGGCAACTTGCTTTACAATCTGTTCAAAGTTGTCATATGGCTAATTTAGCATAGTTTTCCCCAGGCATTATGTTCACGGCTAACGCTAACATGATCAATGATCAACAAATAATTTTCCCCACTACAGTGTGATACAAGCACACCACCAGCTTCACATAGCCTGCTAATACCCACCTTGTGTGTTGTTCATTTATTTCATTTATTTAAAAAAATCAACCATAAAGAGTCTATAAATTAATGGGGCACAATGAAGCTTAAGCTCTTAATTCCTGTTACTCTAATAACTATGCTAGTGATTCTGCCTACCAGCTGCCTACCAAGCTTACCAGGTGCCTACCAAGCTTACCAGCTGCCTACCAAGCTTACCAGCTGCCTACCAAGCTTACCAGGTGCCTACCAAGCTTACCAGCTGCCTACCAAGCTTACCAGCTGCCTACCAAGCTTACCAGCTGCCTACCAAGCTTACCAGCTGCCTACCAAGCTTACCAGCTGCCTACCAAGCTTACCAGTGCCTACCAAGCTTACCAGGTGCCTACCAAGCTTACCAGGTGCCTACCAAGCTTACCTCAATTAGTATTTATTGTGTTCATAATTTTTATTAAAACATCTCTGACGTCAATTTCCTTTTCCCTTCAAGGGTGTCTGAAATGTAGCCCCGTTATCAACCCCTAATCAGCAATAAGAATGCCCTCTGCAACCACGAGCGTCATCTCAAAATGAAGGTCACTCGCTAACAAAGTTACTGATTAGGGACTTTCAGAAAAGGCCCCCGTCTTTCAGTCAGCTCGTTAAGAATCCTGTGTGTGTCCATCTGTGTGTATGTGAAACAAGAGGAAAGAAGGTGCAGGCTTGAAGACTCCAGGAGTAGTAGTGTGTGTGTGTGTGTATGTGCTGCTGGAGATGAAGATGGTGCAGGTTAAAGATTTGTGTGTGTGTCTGTGTTTCAGATAATGATGACTGGAGTAGCACTTCAGCATTGCCAGTGGGCCTTTGTGATTCCTGTTTTTCATGAGGAGCAAATAGTCAGACTGACAGAAGTCTCATTTGAATGAAGGGGAAACAGATGCAGCTAGTTAGCGTTAATAGAGCGGCTTAGTTAAACGAGGCTAAAGATGCAGCTAGTTAGCATTAATGAGTGAAGGGGAAGCAGATGCAGCTAGTTAGCATTAATGAGTGAAGGGGAAGCAGATGCAGCTAGTTAGCGTTAATGGGTGAAGGGGAAGCAGATGCAGCTAGTTAGCGTTAATGGGTGAAGGGGAAGCAGATGCAGCTAGTTAGCGTTAATGGGTGAAGGGGAAACAGATGCAGCTAGTTAGCGTTAATTTCCTCTTTAATTTTTTGAGGTCCAGACAGAGAAAGACAAAAAAGTTCCATCCAAACCGATTCATTATCGTCTTCGTCATCATCATTGTCTTTGTCATTTTTGCAAACACATCTTACTGTCACAGAAGGCACACACAGCGCAAGTACTCTGCCCACATTACCGGCATCTCTCTTGGTAATTATTTTTTGTTGAAGTACAGACAGTAAGATGATCAAGATTGATATAAAGTACAGAACTTCCTGCTTCCTCATAGTCGTCATCATCCTCATTTTCAATTTTGCAAACACAATTTGTAAACAAAGCTTACTCTTACAGGAGGCAGACGCAGCACAAGTGTTGTGTTCACATCACAGATGCCTGTGCATCTCACTTTCCAGGCAAAGTGTCCGAAAGGGGAAATTAAGTTTAGTAGAGTTTCACTGTCACTGTAAAATAGTATAAATTGCATGGTAAGGCCCTAAGGCCCACTCTGTGATCCATTTGGGACTTTTTTTGGCATCAAAGCATCTGTTGTCTGCTCCACCAGGCCTGTCATGGGTCTAATGGCCCATCATGGGTCTGTCTTACAATGCAGAGGCAGAGTCGAGCTGCTGCTGATTTCCCTCAGGCCCACTCTGTGACCCAGTTAGGGCTCTTCTGAGCATCAAAACAGATATGGGTGGGTAACTGAGTGAAACGCCTTGGCCACATCAATGAACAGTATCACTAGTGTTCCTTTTTCCTGGTAACTCTTATTCACCAGGGTTAGGCTAGCTGGTAAAGGGTATAGGGTTTAGCATACCAGGGAGGGGCAGAACCGGACGCAGGCACGGGCAGAGTTGGGTTAGAAAATATCCGGGGCCCACCGAAGTGGGCCCAGGTTAGGCACTGGCCATACGCCGGTTCCCCTCCCCTCCCCCCCCTCCCTAGCAGCCTCATCCCCACACCGTTGCATCCACACCATGATCTTTTCTCTCCCCTCTTCCTTCTTTCTCAAAATTGTGTCTCAAATAAGTGGCTGGACTTAGCCCAGCCACAGGTCAAAAAATTAGCCACTAGTTTAGCTTAGTTGTGGTGGTGTCTGGACTTAATCCAGCAAATTGTAGTAACCCCAGATTCTCCGCCCACCTGGAAGCACTAATGAAGCCCCTCTGCCTCAAGTTGATTGGACAAGCTGTACTGAGTCTTGCGTTCAGTAGTTTTGAGTTGAGCCTGAGTAACATGGAGCCAATTGTAATCGGCCTCCAGTTCCCTGCCTCAACCTCATGGGGATAAGTCATTGTCTGTTGTCCAGAGTTGTACTGATGGATCCAAGTTATTCTTTTTGAGCAGTTGCTTTACAAGTGCTTTTCAGGGACCTGGGAGAAATGCCTGTTTGTGGTGATGTATTATATAACCGAAGCACGAATGCTGTTATGAGGTGAAGTACTGATTTGAAAAAGCTAGTCCAGTTAGGATGTAGCAGAGCTGAGGTTCTGGACAGCTTTCGTCAGAGTTGATCTAGGTAAATTCTGACAGTTGGCGTATGGGTCCTCTTACAGTAGCTGGCGGTTCTAGAGATCGAGTTTTTTTGGCTGCGTTGTTATATTCAGTGTTATTTTTTCATTTTTTTCTATTAAAAAAGCATGCAAACTCATTGCGTTTGTGGATTGAAAGAAGTTCTCGGGCTAGCTCTGCAGGGGGAGCTGTTAACCTCTGGACAGTGGAGAATCATGCTCTTGGAATTGTAATTTTGGATTGCGCCATTTTCTCTCAGTTTACCTGCATTTCATTTTTTCAGTCAGTTTTTATCAGTCAGTCATGTTTAAAATATGAATAAAAATTCTTCATCAGGTCAGCGGCAGTCTGATGCTTGAGATTGAGGTTCTGTGAGAGCGCTTGCTCGAAAAGGCCGATGGTATTATCAGGTCTGGTGATTTCGTTTCTGCTTTAAGCAGCGTTAATGCCCATGTTGGCTGTGTTAGCGATGTGAAGTAAATAAGTCTAGACTACTATAATTCCCACGGTCTGTTTTGATGTTAGGTGCGTAGGTTCAGTTGCGTAACTAGGGAGTGTTTTTTTGTGAATGAAGTTGTAGGCCTAGCCTAGTAGGCATGGTTTGGGCCTACGGTTTTCTGGCCTGTTTGTTTAGGGAGATTTACATTGTCGTGGTAACATTAACTTTTTGGAATTTATACTTGGATCTCCAGTTATCCAGTCGATTGTGTTTCGTGGGGTGTGAATCGTGGGTTTTCGTAGTACGGCAGCTTCTTACAGGAGCAAACGCTCTCCCCATTTAGAGCGCCTTGGCGCTGGGTTTTAGGTTCCAGTGACGGGAGTCTGGACCGGCGGGCACCGCCGCGGAGTAAGGCTGCATCGACTTTTGTCGGGATGGCTGGCATCTGACGGTATTGGTGAGTGTGCATTTTCTTTGTTCACTGATCCCCGGTTCTTGGGCTCCGTCAGAAGCTAGGTCAGTTTAGTCGGGGGGGGGTAAATGTTTGGGGGGAATGCTCTGTGATTGGTTTGCCCTGCTGTGTTAGCCGCGTTGCACCTCACTTATTTGTTTAGGATTGGATTTTTGTTTAATTGGGAGATTCTGTTTGTTTGTGAAAATTGAGTTGATTGTGCACTCATGTTATCATTGGTTATGATTGTGCATTTGTGAGTGCACTTTTTGGCCGTGAATGCTGTTAGTGTTGTGCTCTGCTGGTTATGAGTGCATTGGACAAGTTTTTGGATGCTCCATCGGACATATCCCAGGTGTGGTGTAATGATTTCTAGATTGGAGAGTTTCCGGAGAATTCACTTAGCAGGAACTAATTGTGTTGTTTTGGCACCAGGAACGGCCTTACATTCATGTTTGTTTACATGAAATCCCTTCTCCTCCCTTCTTATGTTTATTTTGATAATTTCCTGTGTTCTGCTATGAACGTCTGCAGTGACTGAGCCTTGGTCATCATTAATGAAAATGACTGTACAACAGAAAACACATGCTCATGCACTCACAACACTTGATATTCATTAACCTGAACGTGAGTGTCTATGCTCAGATGTCAAGTCCTGACATGATGTACGCACATTTTCATTTCATATTATAGTCATGGAATTTGATGCATATACCACCTTTCCTGATAGCTCCGATCATGTAGCCAGGATATCCTTGACTGATCAATCTGTATAAACAGTTTATTTTGTAAAGCAGTACGTACATGTATGACGCACTTTTTTTCTCTAGGAACAAATGAGTATTGTGCTTTAGCTTTCACTGTAGAATCACACATAATATGCTTTTTGAAATTATTATTTTTTTTATTTTATGCCCCCACTTTCCCGTTTTAATTTGACACTGCCTTTCAAAACTGAATTGACAGTATATTTGGGCTTGATATTTAAATGACACCTGTTTTCAGCCACTATATTTACCAGCAGCAGTTCATTCTTAAAGTTTAAATTGAAATTGGAATCACACAAACAGTTTCAAAAATCACACTGGAGCCATATCATAAGATGATTCCTGCACTCAAACGACGTTGGTTTGATAAGTCAGGGCAATTGGGATTTAAAGTGAGATGGAAGACAGCGGTCCAAGAGGCCATCTCTTCGGCCAAGACTTACAATGTTCAGTTACATTTGTTGAAAGTTGCAAAAAACAGACCTTTTTCAGTGTTGATTAGCGTAGTTATGTTCCAGAGATGGTGAACATCACAGAGCGACTTTCGGGTGCATTGTGTGAGAGACTTGGCATCTTAATTTAGCAACCACAGCGACTAAAAAGGTGTCTGGTGTTATTCTGATGGCAGTTTTGCAGGAACTTGACAGGAGATAACAGGCTAGTTTGTAATTGGTTCCCAAGGCTTCCAAGGCTTGCTTTGCCATGACTGGCCACCTATCTCTGAGTGGGCCAGATTAGTGTTGGATGCAGTAGATCAAAAAAAGTATTATGACATTTGCAAAAAACTAAATCATTTTTCAATACAGCCGGATTTAAGCCTCACATCACCAATCATTACATCTCCATTATTACTCCTTTAGTAATTTTGCAATATTTGTCTCCAATTTCAATCAGGAATCAATGTTTATTAAAGGAATATCATACTGTTTCTTATTCACTGATAAGATTCAAGAAGTTTATAATTTATGATAACATATTTTTTACATTGTAAAAAACTTATGTAAGTGATTCCTTAAAAGTGTCTCAGTAAAGGCACAGTGACATGCATCTTCAACAGTTCAAGAGTTTTTAAAAATACTGTACAGTCTCATGATTGGGAGGTGTGACTAGAATCAAGTGACTCATCTTTTCCCCAGTAGCTGACTGCAGCACTCAAACACATGTGTTTTTTTGTCTTTCATAAAGGTTGATGTTTCTGGGGATGTCAGTGCAGAGTAGAAGAGTTTGCAGAGTTCAAAAGTTCAAGTTCAAGAGGCACTCTTGAACACTGAAAAGCTTGTTTTATTTGAATTGAATATTCCAGGAGGGGGCAAGTTTGAATGATTGTTTAGGCTCTTAATGCTTATTCCATCTTTGCAATTTTAATGCCTCGAGCATTGAAGCTTCGCAGTTTAGTTTTTTATTTTGGTTTTGTGATTGGTAATTAGTTAGTGCAGTTGGACAACATTTGCTCATCAGATGCTTCTTGAAAGGTCACATAATGTATGATGAAATCCGATCAGTATCTGTACCTTAATCTGAATTCATGTCAATTGAAAGACCATTAACAATGTAAACCTGCCTCAGTCAAGACTCGAGTATGCTTTCATCCTTGATGTGTTGTCTGATTTCCTCTTTGTAATTTTTTGAGGTCCAGACAGAGAAAGACGAAAAGGTTCCATCCAAACCGATTCATCTTCGTCTTCTTCGTCATCATTGTCTTTGTCATTTTTGCGCCCCAGTCAGACTCCCCACCTGCCACTGTCCCTGGAGCTTGACACCAGAAGCGAGAGCCCGGCGGGGGCTCGCCTCCCTGCCTCACTGGATAAGTGAGGAAACGATAAGAGTAGTGGTATTTCACTATTTCCTGATCTCGCCTTTGGAGATCGATGCCCCATAAGCTTGCAGTACGGAGAACTCTTGTGGTAGAGTCGGTCGTAGAATGTCAGCACCACCTGCGCTTCTCCACCTTCTAGCGAACCCGTCTACACCGTATCGCTCCCAAGCCAAGGCTCGACACACCTCCTCATCCGATTGCAGGAGGTGGAAGAGGTTCCTAGCCTGGATCGCACACACCATGTTCTCGAGATGCTGAAGTCCGAGACCATCATCCCTGGCCCGGGCGTAGAGAAGGCCGCTGCAAGTGGATTTAGGCAAGCCCAACCACTCTTTCACATGGCCTCGTATCACACGGTCGGCCTGGCAGAGACTTGTAACTTGCAGATTTCCCTGCACTGCCTGGTAGATTAGACGAGGCACCACATGGGTGCGACTAAGCCAGAGTTTCTGAGAAGGCTCTAGGGGAGCCTCCCCTACTCTCTTAAGCCACTCTCCAGTCTTTGCTTTCAGGTTTGGGGACCAACCTGCATCCCAAGATAGCGGGTGGTGTCCTCACCGTTCAGCATTGTCACACCCTTCCCTCCAACAGTCCAAGGAACGCAGTGGTTGACCCACAGTGCACTTGCCTTTCTGGTAGGGTTAGGGGACAAAAGGAAACCAAAGCATTTCTTTCCTTGGACCCTAAGCCCAGTAAGTGTACAGAACCCTTCTGTAATGTCCAGATTATGCCTCATTCCGCACCATGAGTTACTCAGCAGGACCAAGTCATCCGCAAATGCTAGAGCAGTGAGGTTGTAGTCATCATACCTGATGCCCTTCCCCACTGTCAAGTCCCTGCTGACTCAACACATCGATCAGATGTGGGTGGGCAACTGAATTAAGCGCTTTAACTACATCAATGAACACTACCACTAGTGTTCGCCTTTCCTCGTAACTCTTGTTAACCAGGGATTGGAGAATAAACAAGTTCTCCACACACCCAGGAGCACTTATAAAGCCCCTCTGTGTCATGCTGATCGGACACGCCCTACTGAGTCTCTCGTTCAATAGTTTTGAGTAGAGCCGGAACCAATCGTGATCGGTCTCCAGTTCCCCGGCTCAGCTAGGGCATTAACGTTGGTAGTTTTGGGTATCAGTACTATTCGAGCCAGCTTCACCAAGCTGGGAATGAGCTCCAGCTACCAGCCAGCTATTGAACAGCAGCACCAGCTTAATACTACTGGGGTCCCATCGCAGCATGTCAGCCCTAGTAATACCGTCCGGCCCGGGGACAGAATCGGCTTTGATTGCGGACAATAGCTCCACAACCTCCCCCGATGTAAAGAGGCAGTCAAAGACCCCATTGTCCGCTCCGCCAGTGGACTTGAACTGTTCAAGGCCATTGTATTTATTGCTTGCATCCGCCCACCGTTCCCCAAATACATCACGTAATTTGGGTAATGAGATCGGGCAGACTACATCATCCATACCATCTAACAAGAGACTGCACAGTTTGGCGGGATCTGTCTGAATAAGTATCTTGACCCTACGGACATACTCCCTCCTTGCCATTCGTCTCAAATTTGAACGTGGCCTTGGGGTTATGAGCGTCCTACCAATGTTTGGGTGCTTGAAAATGGGCTTCGCTGCTGATGTTTCTTCCACTGCCCACGCAGTGGCCCTGCATATCTCGCTCTTTGTCCCCTCTGCACGCCTGCTAGCGAGGGCCAGTGCTCTTTTGTAGGGATTCCCCTCATCGGATACGGCATCAACCATCTGTCAGGTCGACCACCACAAGCAGCGTTCACACCCTTGGACGATATTTTCCTGTATCGACAGGGTACTTAGTGCCTGTAGTACAGGGTCAGGCATTCCTACTCGATCATTGCAACCAGCTTTCACCCTACTTGCGTAAATTGCCCGTAGTTTTCCTCATAACTGATGCTCTGTTTTCCCAGAGATGACTAGTTGTGCTTGTTGAGTGGTCACGCGTGACCCCTCATTCAGCTCCACCAGGTCTCTAAGTACTTGGAATTCGTTCAAAGTCCATGTGCACCATGTCATCATAGCTCCATAATCACCCGACCCGGACTCTCCATAATAAGATGGTAAATATTGGGTGGGGCACCACTCCCACCCAAGGGCTAAATAAACGTCATTCATGCCCATACACGACGCCTCAGCTAAGGGCCTGTACCAAAGTACGCGGGTGGACCTGATTCAGCGCTAAGCCAGAGTGTCCGCAACAATCCCATTTGATGCCAGTCCAACAGGGAGGAAAAGGGGCACAACCTCATCGGGTTTCACAAGAACACTAAATAGCCCTTCTGAAGCTGTATTTCTGGCGGGAATGCGCAAGTACTGTTGGCTTCTTGACTGATCAGATGGGAATTCACCCTGTGTGTCTTCCACCATGTGAGGGGATTGCCCTCACAATCTGTCTGTTGGCTGTCCATATAGCTCTTCAATTTGGCTTCAGTTCTGTCAGTCAGAAACATTTCTCAGCTCATCAGCTGGCTTCTCAGAAAAGACTCTTCCTTTGCTTCTTACATGCACACTGGTCTTTTTCTGTTTCTGATTGTAGTAATAGAGCTGCCTTGACTGCTCTGGCTTTGATGACCAGGATATCTTGCTGACTCAAATTCTCGGTGTGAACACATGGATCAAGAAATGTTGCCATGTTGATCAGCTCCTCAACCTCTGGACTGATGTATTTGGTGTTGCATTTACATTTAACAATTATGTATATAGCAGACGGCTTTATTCAAAGTGTCTTACAACAAGTCAGTGTAGTCCAGTATTTGAGTTTTAACAGAAATAAATAACAATACAATGCATTGACAGTTTTCAGCTGAGCAGATGCAGACGAGCAGTGCTCGAACTTGTTGTCTCCTCTGGCATTGCTCGTATTACATTTACATTTACATTTAGACATTTGGCCGATGCTTTTATCCAAAGCGATTTAGAAAAGAGGAATAACATTCAAGCTACAGCACAATTAACCTCATGGGCCCGATGGACGCAAATTGCGTCCAAATTCACAGCCATTCTTCTCTGTTGAATTACTCAGGAACTATACATCGTAGCGAGATGGAACTTATACCAAACGAAACAGGAGAACCAGGGCTTTCCAACGGGACCACTCGCTTACTTTTGTGCTCAAGCATCGGCGAGATATTAATGTTTAGAAATTTGAAAAGATCTGTCATATTAGCGCTCTGCGCAGCCATTACTCACGTTCAAATTACTCGCAAACCGTGATCGCACAGACATGTCACGCATATCAAAAGAAAGTACAGAATCACAGCTTTCCAACGACACCAAACACATATTTCTGCATTGAATTTATCATGTTAAAACAAGGGATCAAATGTTTGCCAAGTAATGCTTTGACAAATTTCTGTCTCACTCAGGGTTATCAGTCAATGCATAATTCTCACCCATTCTTCTCTGTTGAATCACTCCGGAACGGTACATGCCCAAGATATGGGCTTAAAAGTAAAGGTAGTCAAATCACCCTGAATTTCTTCCAATAAATAAAAAAAAGGCTCTTATTTCCGTCAGGCACAGACTACATATTTATCAACATTGATAAGCCACTGAATATCCCACCATCATGGTTCTTATGTTGCCAGATTCCAGACAATCTCCTCTACTCAAATATGAAAGATATCCCTGCTGACAGCATGCTATGGACAGGTACTTGCAAAAATACAAGATTTTTTTTATACGCAACATGATTTTTTATTGGTTTATTATTATTTATAAAATCAGTGCAAATAGTAGCTCACAAAATGAAACCAGATCTGGATAGCCTAGACTGTTCTGAGAAAAACAAGATATAGCATGTATGTATGACCCTTAAAATGACCAAGATATGAGCTTAAAAGTAGAGGTAGTAAAATGTAAAAATACAAAAATGGCCCACTTTCCCGCTTTAATTTCAACACTGAATTGACAGTATATTTGGGCTTGATATTTACATTACACTTGTTTTCAGTCACTATATTTACCAGCAGCAGTTCATTCTTAAAGTTAAAATTGAAATTGGAATCATACGAAGAGTTTCATAAATCACACTTGAGTCATATCATAAGATGATTCCTGCACTCAAACGTGAACTAGCTACGACGTTGGTTTGATAAGTCAGGTCAATTGGGATTTAAAGTGAGATGGAAGACAGCGGTCCAAGAGGCCATTTATTTGGACAAGTTAGCGTAGGTATGTTCCAGAGATGGTGAACATCACAGAGCAACTTTAGGGTGTGTTGTCTGTGCGACTTGGCATGGTAATTTAACAGACACAGCAACTAAAAAGTGTCTGGCGTTATACTGATGGTAGTTTTTGCAGGAACTTGACTGGAGATAACAGGCTAATTTGTAATTGGTTCCCAAGGCTTCCAAGGCTTGCTTTGTCATGACTGGCTACATATGTCTGAGTGGGCCAGGTTAGTATTGGATGCAGTAAGTCAAACAAAGATTCAATCAGGAATCAATGTTTATTAAAGGAATATCATACTGTTTCTTATTCACTGATAAGATTCAAGAAGTTTATAATTTATGATAACATATTTTTTACGTTGTGATAAAGCAATATTCTATGTCTTTCATTGACTTTTAACAAAATCAGTACAGAGGTTGAACTCACTCTCTCACACAAGTGAGTCCTGAAAAGTCCACTCAGTGAATGCACAGTGACATGAATCTTCAACAGTTCAAGAGTTTATAAAAATACTGTGCAGTTTCATGATTGGGAGGTGTGACCAAAATCAAGTGACTCATCCCAGTCTCTGACTGCAGCAGTCAAACACGTTTTTTTGTCTTTCACATGAATATTGATGTTTCTGGGGATGTCAGTGCAGAGTAGAGGAGTTTGCAGAGTTCAAAAGTTCATATTTAAATGTGGGTGGCTTCAGAGTAGGCATTCATCTGTTCAGCACATTTAGCTTTGCACCTGTAATCTGGTGCAGAACTGGTTATGAGGGACAGGGAAAGAGGCAACAGACCTTTCATGCCTGAAACAGGATTGCCCTCCTGTGAGGCCTCAACTGCACCATCCTCCCACTGCTTCACTTGTTTATCAGCAGGTGGATCTAGGTAATGGTGGACATTACTAAAGCCATGACTTTTAGTCACTCGCTCACCATTGTGTTTCTCATGACCTGTGTACTGTGCTTCTGCAGTGATCACACTAATAACTGCTCCTTGCTGTGACCAATCGACTGGCAGCTACCCACTCTAAGCCTTGATACGTCCATTCCATTCAATTTCATCTGTGGACAGCTAATACTAGAGCATAGTTCATTGATACTGACTTGAATTGGCTACTAGAATTACTGAGGTGATTCCAAGGCAGCTACAGTTCCAAAAATAGATCCCATTTTTTAGGGTGCCATTTTGAATGTTATTTCTCTTGCTGACATTTCATTTAGGCTAATTTCAGGGCTGGTTTACTAATGCCGCCTTTGAGTCTAACCCCAAGATGTCTTTTAGTCTCCTTCCCCTCCCCTCCAACACTCTTTTGCTGTTCGTAATCCACTGGGGAACAGTGGTTAATTCTCAGTGCCTGCACCTTACCCACTGCCATTTTTTGTCCCAGCTTTCATGAAGCTTTAGGAAAGGACCTTAGGAAATGCTGGGTCAGTATATAGAAATACTGTGTCATTGGGTGAGTGTTCTGATGGGCAAGTGGTTGTATGTTCCTGTTTTTGAAGTCGCTGAAAAAGCTTCCCCAAGTCCCGCAGAAAGCTAACTAGGAAGTGTGAGCATACACCACATGATGCATTTGAGCCAATCGCCTTGTCGGAAATCGAGTCCAGCCAATGAGATCTTGTTTTTAGGTTGAAAGCCCTGTGAAAACTTTTGCGATTAGGTGTTGAAAGAGAGGAACTGTCCATTTTTGGACTAGATTACGTGATGCACAAGACGCAGACCTTTTGAATGAGATCACGGACGGCTTATGACAAAGAAAGGTCACAATTTAACATGGTGTGTAAAGACGCTAACTTTTGTTGAATTTGATGTACATTTCACTGGTGCAAGTCAAAAAGTAACACTTTCAATGACTAAATGGGTATTTGGGACATTTTCTTCACAACAGTGTGAAAGAACACATGTGAAGGATGCAAACTAGCCTGAAATCTCGAATTTGGCCAGTTCATGAAAGATCAATGTTTTCACCTGCCGTATATCACCAAGGTTTTTTGTTCCACATGCGATTTTCTGTACCCAAAACAGTTGTACAGCATTGACACATCACCATCTGATTAGCTAAATGCCAAGCATGGTGCTAAGATGTTATGGCCATTTAAGTCTTTAAGTGTCTTTTGTTGTGTCTATTTGTTTCAGGTGTATCAGGAGTTGAGCGTTATCAGCTAATTGCTGATAATTGCAGGTACCACTCCCATTCAGAGCACATTCTTTTGTCAGAAAGTCAACAAACGGTATGACATTTTTTTTAAAAGGCTTTAAAAAAGCAGCATTTTTTTTGTCATATCCCAGGTGTGGTACATCAATGGTCCATTTTTTCTTTAGGAACAAATGAGTATTGTGCTTTAGTTTTCACTGTAGAATCACACAGTATACGCTTTTTCATTTTTTTTAAAATTTTATGCCCCCCTTTCTCGCCTGAATTTGACACTGCATCTCAAAACTGAATTGACAGTACATTGACAAACATATTTTTTACATTGTGATGAAGCAATATTTTATGTCTTTCATTGACTTTTAACAAAATCAGTACAGAGGTTGAACTCACTGTCTTATGCAACTGATTCCTTCAAAGTGTCAAAGGCACAGTGACATGCATCTTCAACAGTTCAGGAGTTTTTAAAAATACTGTGCAATCTCATGATTGGGAGGTGTGAATAGAATGAAGTGACTCATCTTTTCCCCAGTAGCTGACTGCAGCACCCAAAACACTTTTTTTTTTTTGTCTTTCTTAACGGTTGATGTTTCTGGGGATGTTGGTGCAGAGTAGAAGAGTTTGCAGAGTTCAAAAGTTCAAGTTCAAGAGGCACTCTTGAACGCTGAAAAGCTTGTTTTCTTTGAGATGGATATCTCAGAAGGGGGCAATTTGTGGATTGTTTAGGCTCTTCATGCTTATTCCATCTTTGCAACTTTAATGCCTCGAGCTGAGTGCGCCATTGAAGCTTTGCAGTTGTTTAGTTTTTTATTTTGGTTTAGTGATTGGTAACTAGTTAGTGCAGTTGGACAACATTTGCTCATCAGATGCTTTTTGAAAGGTCACATAATGTATGATAAATTCAGATTAAGGTACAGATACTTATCTGATTTCATGTCAATTGAAAGACCATTAACAATGTAAACCTGCCTCAGTCAAGACTCGAGTATGCTTTCATCCTTGATGTGTTGTCTGATTTCCTCTTTGTAATTTTTTCGAGGTCCAGACAGAGAAAGATGAACAAGTTCCATCCAAACTGATTCATCGTCATCATCATTGTCTTTGTCATTTTTGCAAACACATCATACTGTCACAGAAGGCACACACAGCGCAAGTACTCTGCCCACATTACCGGCATCTCTCTTGGTAATTATTTTTTGTTGAAGTACAGACAGTAAGATGATCAAGATTGATATAAAGTACAGAACTTCCTGCTTCCTCATAGTCGTCATCATCCTCATTTTCAATTTTGCAAACACAATTTGTAAACAAAGCTTACTCTTACAGGAGGCAGACGCAGCACAAGTGTTGTGTTCACATCACAGATGCCTGTGCATCTCACTTTCCAGGCAAAGCGTCCGAAAGGGGAAATTAAGTTTAGTAGAGTTTCACTGTCACTGTAAAATAGTATAAATTGCATGGTAAGGCCCTAAGGCCCACTCTGTGATCCATTTGGGACTTTTTTTGGCATCAAAGCATCTGTTGTCTGCTCCACCAGGCCTGTCATGGGTCTAATGGCCCATCATGGGTCTGTCTTACAATGCAGAGGCAGAGTCGAGCTGCTGCTGATTTCCCTCAGGCCCACTCTGTGACCCAGTTAGGGCTCTTCTGAGCATCAAAACAGATATGGGTGGGTAACTGAGTGAAACGCCTTGGCCACATCAATGAACAGTATCACTAGTGTTCCTTTTTCCTGGTAACTCTTATTCACCAGGGTTAGGCTAGCTGGTAAAGGGTATAGGGTTTAGCATACCAGGGAGGGGCAGAACCGGACGCAGGCACGGGCAGAGTTGGGTTAGAAAATATCCGGGGCCCACCGAAGTGGGCCCAGGTTAGGCACTGGCCATACGCCGGTTCCCCTCCCCTCCCTCCCTAGCAGCCTCATCCCCACACCGTTGCATCCACACCATGATCTTTTCTCTCCCCTCTTCCTTCTTTCTCAAAATTGTGTCTCAAATAAGTGGCTGGACTTAGCCCAGCCACAGGTCAAAAAATTAGCCACTAGTTTAGCTTAGTTGTGGTGGTGTCTGGACTTAATCCAGCAACCGGTCAAAAAATTAGCCATTGGTTTAGCTTAGTTGTAGTAACCCCAGATTCTCCGCCCACCTGGAAGCACTTATGAAGCCCCTCTGCCTCAAGTTGATTGGACAAGCTGTACCGAGTCTTGCGTTCAGTAGTTTTGAGTTGAGCCTGAGTAACATGGAGCCAGTTGTAATCGGCCTCCAGTTCCCTGCCTCAACCTCATGGGGATAAGTCATTGTCTGTTGTCCAGAGTTGTACTGATGGATCCAAGTTATTCTTTTTGAGCAGTTGCTTTACAAGTGCTTTTCAGGGACCTGGGAGAAATGCCTGTTTGTGGTGATGTATTATATAACCGAAGCACGAATGCTGTTATGAGGTGAAGTACTGATTTGAAAAAGCTAGTCCAGTTAGGATGTAGCAGAGCTGAGGTTCTGGACAGCTTTCGTCAGAGTTGATCGAGGTAAATTCTGACAGTTGGCGTATGGGTCCTCTTACAGTAGCTGGTGGTTCTAGAGATTGAGTTTTTTTGGCTGCGTTGTTATATTCAATGTTATTTTTTCATTTTTTTCTATTAAAAAAGCATGCAAACTCATTGCATTTGTGGATTGAAAGAAGTTCTCGGGCTAGATCTGCAGGGGGAGCTGTTAACCTCTGGACAGTGGAGAATCGTGCTCTTGCAATTGTAATTTTGGATTTGCGCCATTTTATCTCAGTTTACCTGCATTTCATTTTTATCAGTCAGTTTTTATCAGTCAGTCATGTTTAAAATATGAATAAAAATTCTTCATCAGGTCAGCGGCAGAGTCTGATGCTTGAGATTGAGGTTCTGTGAGAGCGCTTGCTCGAAAAGGCCGATGGTATTATCAGGTCTGGTGATTTTGTTTCTGCTTTAAGCAGCGTTAATGCCCATGTTGGCTGTGTTAGCGATGTGAAGTAAATAAGTCTAGACTACTATAATTCCCACGGTCTGTTTTGACGTTAGGTGCGTAGGTTTAGTCGCGTAACTAGGGAGTGTTTTTTTGTGAATGAAGTTGTAGGCCTAGCCTAGTAGGCATGGTTTGGGCCTACGGTTTTCTGGCCTGTTTGTTTAGGGAGATTTACATTGTCGTGGTAACATTAACTTTTTGGAAGTTTATACTTGGATCTCCAGTTATCCAGTCGATTGTGTTTCGTGGGGTGTGAATCGTGGGTTTTCGTAGTACGGCAGCTTCTTACAGGAGCAAACGCTCTCCCCATTTAGAGCGCCTTGGCACTGGGTTTTAGGTTCCAGTGACGGGAGTCTGGACCGGCGGGCACCGCCGCTGCATCGACTTTTGTCGGGATGGCTGGCATCTGACGGTATTGGTGAGTGTGCATTTTCTTTGTTCACTGATCCCCGGTTCTTGGGCTCCGTCAGAAGCTAGGTCAGTTTAGTCGGGGGGGTAAATGTTTAGGGGGAATGCTCTGTGATTGGTTTGCCCTGCTGTGTTAGCTGCGTTGCACCTCACTTATTTGTTTAGGATTGGATTTTTGTTTAATTGGGAGATTCTGTTTGTTTGTGAAAATTGAGTTGATTGTGCACTCATGTTATCATTGGTTATGATTGTGCATTTGTGAGTGCACTTTTTGGCCGTGAATGTGTTAGTGTTGTGCTCTGCTGGTTATGAGTGCATTGGACAAGTTTTTGGATGCTCCATCGGACATATCCCAGGTGTGGTGTAATGATTTCTAGATTGGAGAGTTTCTGGAGAATTCACTCTAGCAGGAACTAATTGTGTTTTTTGGCACCAGGAACAGCCTTACATTCATGTTTGTTTACATGAAATCCCTTCTCCTCCCTTCATATGTTTATTTTGATAATTTCCTGTGTTCTGCTATGAACGTCTGCAGTGACTGAGCCTTGGTCATCATTAATGAAAATGACTGTACAACAGAAAACACATGCTCATGCACTCACAACACTTGATATTCATTAACCTGAACGTGAGTGTCTATGCTCAGATGTCAAGTCCTGACATGATGTACGCACATTTTCATTTCATATTATAGTCATGGAATTTGATGCATATACCACCTTTCCTGATAGCTCCGATCATGTAGCCAGGATATCCTTGACTGATCAATCTGTATAAACAGTTTATTTTGTAAAGCAGTACGTACATGTATGCGCATTTTTTTCTCTAGGAACAAATGAGTATTGTGCTTTAGCTTTCACTGTAGAATCACACATAATATGCTTTTTGAAATATTATTTTTTATTATTTTATGCCCCCCACTTTCCCGTTTAATTTGACACTGCCTTTCAAAACTGAATTGACAGTATATTTGGGCTTGATATTTAAATGACACCTGTTTTCAGCCACGATATTTACCAGCAGCAGTTCATTCTTAAAGTTTAAATTGAAATTGGAATCACACAAACAGTTTCAAAAATCACACTGGAGCCATATCATAAGATGATTCCTGCACTCAAACGACGTTGGTTTGATAAGTCAGGGCAATTGGGATTTAAAGTGAGATGGAAGACAGCGGTCCAAGAGGCCATCTCTTCGGCCAAGACTTACAATGTTCAGTTACATTTGTTGAAAGTTGCAAAAAACAGACCTTTTTCAGTGTTGATTAGCGTAGTTATGTTCCAGAGATGGTGAACATCACAGAGCGACTTTCGGGTGCATTGTGTGAGAGACTTGGCATCTTAATTTAGCAACCACAGCGACTAAAAAGGTGTCTGGTGTTATTCTGATGGCAGTTTTGCAGGAACTTGACAGGAGATAACAGGCTAGTTTGTAATTGGTTCCCAAGGCTTCCAAGGCTTGCTTGCCATGACTGGCCACCTATCTCTGAGTGGGCCAGATTAGTGTTGGATGCAGTAGATCAAAAAAAGTATTATGACATTTGCAAAAACTAAATCATTTTTCAATACAGCCGGATTTAAGCCTCACATCACCAATCATTACATCTCCATTATTACTCCTTTAGTAATTTTGCAATATTTGTCTCCAATTTCAATCAGGAATCAATGTTTATTAAAGGAATATCATACTGTTTCTTATTCACTGATAAGATTCAAGAAGTTTATAATTTATGATAACATATTTTTTACATTGTAAAAAAACTTATGTAAGTGATTCCTTAAAGTGTCTCAGTAAAGGCACAGTGACATGCATCTTCAACAGTTCAAGAGTTTTTAAAAATACTGTACAGTCTCATGATTGGGAGGTGTGACTAGAATCAAGTGACTCATCTTTTCCCCAGTAGCTGACTGCAGCACTCAAACACATGTGTTTTTTTGTCTTTCATAAAGGTTGATGTTTCTGGGGATGTCAGTGCAGAGTAGAAGAGTTTGCAGAGTTCAAAAGTTCAAGTTCAAGAGGCACTCTTGAACACTGAAAAGCTTGTTTATTTGAATTGAATATCCAGGAGGGGGCAAGTTTGAATGATTGTTTAGGCTCTTAATGCTTATTCCATCTTTGCAATTTTAATGCCTCGAGCATTGAAGCTTCGCAGTTTAGTTTTTTATTTTGGTTTTGTGATTGGTAATTAGTTAGTGCAGTTGGACAACATTTGCTCATCAGATGCTTCTTGAAAGGTCACATAATGTATGATGAAATCCGATCAGTATCTGTACCTTAATCTGAATTCATGTCAATTGAAAGACCATTAACAATGTAAACCTGCCTCAGTCAAGACTCGAGTATGCTTTCATCCTTGATGTGTTGTCTGATTTCCTCTTTGTAATTTTTTGAGGTCCAGACAGAGAAAGACGAAAAGGTTCCATCCAAACCGATTCATCTTCGTCTTCTTCGTCATCATTGTCTTTGTCATTTTTGCGCCCCAGTCAGACTCCCCACCTGCCACTGTCCCTGGAGCTTGACACCAGAAGCGAGAGCCCGGCGGGGGCTCGCCTCCCTGCCTCACTGGATAAGTGAGGAAACGATAAGAGTAGTGGTATTTCACTATTTCCTGATCTCGCCTTTGGAGATCGATGCCCCATAAGCTTGCAGTACGGAGAACTCTTGTGGTAGAGTCGGTCGTAGAATGTCAGCACCACCTGCGCTTCTCCACCTTCTAGCGAACCCGTCTACACCGTATCGCTCCCAAGCCAAGGCTCGACACACCTCCTCATCCGATTGCAGGAGGTGGAAGAGGTTCCTAGCCTGGATCGCACACACCATGTTCTCGAGATGCTGAAGTCCGAGACCATCATCCCTGGCCCGGGCGTAGAGAAGGCCGCTGCAAGTGGATTTAGGCAAGCCCAACCACTCTTTCACATGGCCTCGTATCACACGGTCGGCCTGGCAGAGACTTGTAACTTGCAGATTTCCCTGCACTGCCTGGTAGATTAGACGAGGCACCACATGGGTGCGACTAAGCCAGAGTTTCTGAGAAGGCTCTAGGGGAGCCTCCCCTACTCTCTTAAGCCACTCTCCAGTCTTTGCTTTCAGGTTTGGGGACCAACCTGCATCCCAAGATAGCGGGTGGTGTCCTCACCGTTCAGCATTGTCACACCCTTCCCTCCAACAGTCCAAGGAACGCAGTGGTTGACCCACAGTGCACTTGCCTTTCTGGTAGGGTTAGGGGACAAAAGGAAACCAAAGCATTTCTTTCCTTGGACCCTAAGCCCAGTAAGTGTACAGAACCCTTCTGTAATGTCCAGATTATGCCTCATTCCGCACCATGAGTTACTCAGCAGGACCAAGTCATCCGCAAATGCTAGAGCAGTGAGGTTGTAGTCATCATACCTGATGCCCTTCCCCACTGTCAAGTCCCTGCTGACTCAACACATCGATCAGATGTGGGTGGGCAACTGAATTAAGCGCTTTAACTACATCAATGAACACTACCACTAGTGTTCGCCTTTCCTCGTAACTCTTGTTAACCAGGGATTGGAGAATAAACAAGTTCTCCACACACCCAGGAGCACTTATAAAGCCCCTCTGTGTCATGCTGATCGGACACGCCCTACTGAGTCTCTCGTTCAATAGTTTTGAGTAGAGCCGGAACCAATCGTGATCGGTCTCCAGTTCCCCGGCTCAGCTAGGGCATTAACGTTGGTAGTTTTGGGTATCAGTACTATTCGAGCCAGCTTCACCAAGCTGGGAATGAGCTCCAGCTACCAGCCAGCTATTGAACAGCAGCACCAGCTTAATACTACTGGGGTCCCATCGCAGCATGTCAGCCCTAGTAATACCGTCCGGCCCGGGGACAGAATCGGCTTTGATTGCGGACAATAGCTCCACAACCTCCCCCGATGTAAAGAGGCAGTCAAAGACCCCATTGTCCGCTCCGCCAGTGGACTTGAACTGTTCAAGGCCATTGTATTTATTGCTTGCATCCGCCCACCGTTCCCCAAATACATCACGTAATTTGGGTAATGAGATCGGGCAGACTACATCATCCATACCATCTAACAAGAGACTGCACAGTTTGGCGGGATCTGTCTGAATAAGTATCTTGACCCTACGGACATACTCCCTCCTTGCCATTCGTCTCAAATTTGAACGTGGCCTTGGGGTTATGAGCGTCCTACCAATGTTTGGGTGCTTGAAAATGGGCTTCGCTGCTGATGTTTCTTCCACTGCCCACGCAGTGGCCCTGCATATCTCGCTCTTTGTCCCCTCTGCACGCTGCTAGCGAGGGCCAGTGCTCTTTTGTAGGGATTCCCCTCATCGGATACGGCATCAACCATCTGTCAGGTCGACCACCACAAGCAGCGTTCACACCCTTGGACGATATTTTCCTGTATCGACAGGGTACTTAGTGCCTGTAGTACAGGGTCAGGCATTCCTACTCGATCATTGCAACCAGCTTTCACCCTACTTGCGTAAATTGCCCGTAGTTTTCCTCATAACTGATGCTCTGTTTTCCCAGAGATGACTAGTTGTGCTTGTTGAGTGGTCACGCGTGACCCCTCATTCAGCTCCACCAGGTCTCTAAGTACTTGGAATTCGTTCAAAGTCCATGTGCACCATGTCATCATAGCTCCATAATCACCCGACCCGGACTCTCCATAATAAGATGGTAAATATTGGGTGGGGCACCACTCCCACCCAAGGGCTAAATAAACGTCATTCATGCCCATACACGACGCCTCAGCTAAGGGCCTGTACCAAAGTACGCGGGTGGACCTGATTCAGCGCTAAGCCAGAGTGTCCGCAACAATCCCATTTGATGCCAGTCCAACAGGGAGGAAAAGGGCACAACCTCATCGGGTTTCACAAGAACACTAAATAGCCCTTCTGAAGCTGTATTTCTGGCGGGAATGCGCAAGTACTGTTGGCTTCTTGACTGATCAGATGGGAATTCACCCTGTGTGTCTTCCACCATGTGAGGGGATTGCCCTCACAATCTGTCTGTTGGCTGTCCATATAGCTCTTCAATTTGGCTTCAGTTCTGTCAGTCAGAAACATTTCTCAGCTCATCAGCTGGCTTCTCAGAAAAGACTCTTCCTTTGCTTCTTACATGCACACTGGTCTTTTTCTGTTTCTGATTGTAGTAATAGAGCTGCCTTGACTGCTCTGGCTTTGATGACCAGGATATCTTGCTGACTCAAATTCTCGGTGTGAACACATGGATCAAGAAATGTTGCCATGTTGATCAGCTCCTCAACCTCTGGACTGATGTATTTGGTGTTGCATTTACATTTAACAATTATGTATATAGCAGACGGCTTTATTCAAAGTGTCTTACAACAAGTCAGTGTAGTCCAGTATTTGAGTTTTAACAGAAATAAATAACAATACAATGCATTGACAGTTTTCAGCTGAGCAGATGCAGACGAGCAGTGCTCGAACTTGTTGTCTCCTCTGGCATTGCTCGTATTACATTTACATTTACATTTAGACATTTGGCCGATGCTTTTATCCAAAGCGATTTAGAAAAGAGGAATAACATTCAAGCTACAGCACAATTAACCTCATGGGCCCGATGGACGCAAATTGCGTCCAAATTCACAGCCATTCTTCTCTGTTGAATTACTCAGGAACTATACATCGTAGCGAGATGGAACTTATACCAAACGAAACAGGAGAACCAGGGCTTTCCAACGGGACCACTCGCTTACTTTTGTGCTCAAGCATCGGCGAGATATTAATGTTTAGAAATTTGAAAAGATCTGTCATATTAGCGCTCTGCGCAGCCATTACTCACGTTCAAATTACTCGCAAACCGTGATCGCACAGACATGTCACGCATATCAAAAGAAAGTACAGAATCACAGCTTTCCAACGACGCCAAACACATATTTCTGCATTGAATTTATCATGTTAAAACAAGGGATCAAATGTTTGCCAAGTAATGCTTTGACAAATTTCTGTCTCACTCAGGGTTATCAGTCAATGCATAATTCTCACCCATTCTTCTCTGTTGAATTACTCCGGAACGGTACATGCCCAAGATATGGGCTTAAAAGTAAAGGTAGTCAAATCACCCTGAATTTCTTCCAATAAATAAAAAAAAGGCTCTTATTTCCGTCTGGCACAGACTACATATTTATCAACATTGATAAGCCACTGAATATCCCACCATCATGGTTCTTATGTTGCCAGATTCCAGACAATCTCCTCTACTCAAATATGAAAGATATCCCTGCTGACAGCATGCTATGGACAGGTACTTGCAAAAATACAAGATTTTTTTTATACGCAACATGATTTTTTATTGGTTTATTATTATTTATAAAATCAGTGCAAATAGTAGCTCACAAAATGAAACCAGATCTGGATAGCCTAGACTGTTCTGAGAAAAAGAAGATATAGCAAGTATGTATGACCCTTAAAATGACGAAGATATGAGCTTAAAAGTAGAGGTAGTAAAATGTAAAAATACAAAATGGCCCACTTTCCCGCTTTAATTTCAACACTGAATTGACAGTATATTTGGGCTTGATATTTACATTACACTTGTTTTCAGTCACTATATTTACCAGCAGCAGTTCATTCTTAAAGTTAAAATTGAAATTGGAATCATACGAAGAGTTTCATAAATCACACTTGAGTCATATCATAAGATGATTCCTGCACTCAAACGTGAACTAGCTACGACGTTGGTTTGATAAGTCAGGTCAATTGGGATTTAAAGTGAGATGGAAGACAGCGGTCCAAGAGGCCATTTATTTGGACAAGTTAGCGTAGGTATGTTCCAGAGATGGTGAACATCACAGAGCAACTTTAGGGTGTGTTGTCTGTGCGACTTGGCATGGTAATTTAACAGACACAGCAACTAAAAAGTGTCTGGCGTTATACTGATGGTAGTTTTTGCAGGAACTTGACTGGAGATAACAGGCTAATTTGTAATTGGTTCCCAAGGCTTCCAAGGCTTGCTTTGTCATGACTGGCTACATATGTCTGAGTGGGCCAGGTTAGTATTGGATGCAGTAAGTCAAACAAAGATTCAATCAGGAATCAATGTTTATTAAAGGAATATCATACTGTTTCTTATTCACTGATAAGATTCAAGAAGTTTATAATTTATGATAACATATTTTTTACGTTGTGATAAAGCAATATTCTATGTCTTTCATTGACTTTTAACAAAATCAGTACAGAGGTTGAACTCACTCTCTCACACAAGTGAGTCCTGAAAAGTCCACTCAGTAAATGCAGTGACATGAATCTTCAACAGTTCAAGAGTTTATAAAAATACTGTGCAGTTTCATGATTGGGAGGTGTGACCAAAATCAAGTGACTCATCCCAGTCTCTGACTGCAGCAGCCAAACACGTTTTTTTGTCTTTCACATGAATATTGATGTTTCTGGGGATGTCAGTGCAGAGTAGAGGAGTTTGCAGAGTTCAAAAGTTCATATTTAAATGTGGGTGGCTTCAGAGTAGGCATTCATCTGTTCAGCACATTTAGCTTTGCACCTGTAATCTGGTGCAGAACTGGTTATGAGGGACAGGGAAAGAGGCAACAGACCTTTCATGCCTGAAACAGGATTGCCCTCCTGTGAGGCCTCAACAGCACCATCCTCCCACTGCTTCACTTGTTTATCAGCAGGTGGATCTAGGTAATGGTGGACATTACTAAAGCCATGACTTTTAGTCACTCGCTCACCATTGTGTTTCTCATGACCTGTGTACTGTGCTTCTGCAGTGATCACACTAATAACTGCTCCTTGCTGTGACCAATCGACTGGCAGCTACCCACTCTAAGCCTTGATACGTCCATTCCATTCAATTTCATCTGTGGACAGCTAATACTAGAGCATAGTTCATTGATACTGACTTGAATTGGCTACTAGAATTACTGAGGTGATTCCAAGGCAGCTACAGTTCCAAAAATAGATCCCATTTTTTAGGGTGCCATTTTGAATGTTATTTCTCTTGCTGACATTTCATTTAGGCTAATTTCAGGGCTGGTTTACTAATGCCGCCTTTGAGTCTAACCCCAAGATGTCTTTTAGTCTCCTTCCCCTCCCCTCCAACACTCTTTTGCTGTTCGTAATCCACTGGGGAACAGTGGTTAATTCTCAGTGCCTGCACCTTACCCACTGCCATTTTTTGTCCCAGCTTTCATGAAGCTTTAGGAAAGGACCTTAGGAAATGCTGGGTCAGTATATAGAAATACTGTGTCATTGGGTGAGTGTTCTGATGGGCAAGTGGTTGTATGTTCCTGTTTTTGAAGTCGCTGAAAAAGCTTCCCCAAGTCCCGCAGAAAGCTAACTAGGAAGTGTGAGCATACACCACATGATGCATTTGAGCCAATCGCCTTGTCGGAAATCGAGTCCAGCCAATGAGATCTTGTTTTTAGGTTGAAAGCCCTGTGAAAACTTTTGCGATTAGGTGTTGAAAGAGAGGAACTGTCCATTTTTGGACTAGATTACGTGATGCACAAGACGCAGACCTTTTGAATGAGATCACGGACGGCTTATGACAAAGAAAGGTCACAATTTAACATGGTGTGTAAAGACGCTAACTTTTGTTGAATTTGATGTACATTTCACTGGTGCAAGTCAAAAAAGTAACACTTTCAATGACTAAATGGGTATTTGGGACATTTTCTTCACAACAGTGTGAAAGAACACATGTGAAGGATGCAAACTAGCCTGAAATCTCGAATTTGGCCAGTTCATGAAAGATCAATGTTTTCACCTGCCGTATATCACCAAGGTTTTTTGTTCCACATGCGATTTTCTGTACCCAAAACAGTTGTACAGCATTGACACATCACCATCTGATTAGCTAAATGCCAAGCATGGTGCTAAGATGTTATGGCCATTTAAGTCTTTAAGTGTCTTTTGTTGTGTCTATTTGTTTCAGGTGTATCAGGAGTTGAGCGTTATCAGCTAATTGCTGATAATTGCAGGTACCACTCCCATTCAGAGCACATTCTTTTGTCAGAAAGTCAACAAACGGTATGACATTTTTTTTAAAAGGCTTTAAAAAAGCAGGATTTAAGATTTTTTTTTGTCATATCCCAGGTGTGGTACATCAATGGTCCATTTTTTCTTTAGGAACAAATGAGTATTGTGCTTTAGCTTTCACTGTAGAATCACACAGTATACGCTTTTTCATTTTTTTTAAATTTTATGCCCCCCTTTCCCGCCTGAATTTGACACTGCATCTCAAAACTGAATTGACAGTACATTGACAAACATATTTTTTACATTGTGATGAAGCAATATTTTATGTCTTTCATTGACTTTTAACAAAATCAGTACAGAGGTTGAACTCACTGTCTTATGCAACTGATTCCTTCAAAGTGTCAAAGGCACAGTGACATGAATCTTAAACAGTTCAGGAGTTTTTAAAAATACTGTACAGTCTCATGATTGGGAGGTGTGAATAGAATGAAGTGACTCATCTTTTCCCCAGTAGCTGACTGCAGCACCCAAAACACTTTTTTTTTTTTGTCTTTCTTAACGGTTGATGTTTCTGGGGATGTTGGTGCAGAGTAGAAGAGTTTGCAGAGTTCAAAAGTTCAAGTTCAAGAGGCACTCTTGAACGCTGAAAAGCTTGTTTTCTTTGAGATGGATATCTCAGAAGGGGGCAATTTGTGGATTGTTTAGGCTCTTCATGCTTATTCCATCTTTGCAACTTTAATGCCTCGAGCTGAGTGCGCCATTGAAGCTTTGCAGTTGTTTAGTTTTTTATTTTGGTTTAGTGATTGGTAACTAGTTAGTGCAGTTGGACAACATTTGCTCATCAGATGCTTTTTGAAAGGTCACATAATGTATGATGAAATCCGATCAGTATCTGTACCTTAATCTGAATTCATGTCAATTGAAAGACCATTAACAATGTAAACCTGCCTCAGTCAAGACTCGAGTATGCTTTCATCCTTGATGTGTTGTCTGATTTCCTCTTTGTAATTTTTTCGAGGTCCAGACAGAGAAAGATGAACAAGTTCCATCCAAACTTGGAATGGAACTTAATGGAAATTAAGTTTAGTAGAGTTTCACTGTCACTGTAAAATAGTATAAATTGCATGGTAAGGCCCTAAGGCCCACTCTGTAATCCATTTGGGACTTTTTTTGGCATCAAAGCATCTGTTGTCTGCTCCACCAGGCCTGTCATGGGTCTAATGGCCCATCATGGGTCTGTCTTACAATGCAGAGGCAGAGTCGAGCTGCTGCTGATTTCCCTCAGGCCCACTCTGTGACCCAGTTAGGGCTCTTCTGAGCATCAAAACAGATATGGGTGGGTAACTGAGTGAAACGCCTTGGCCACATCAATGAACAGTATCACTAGTGTTCCTTTTTCCTGGTAACTCTTATTCACCAGGGTTAGGCTAGCTGGTAAAGGGTATAGGGTTTAGCATACCAGGGAGGGGCAGAACCGGACGCAGGCACGGGCAGAGTTGGGTTAGAAAATATCCGGGGCCCACCGAAGTGGGCCCAGGTTAGGCACTGGCCATACGCCGGTTCCCCTCCCTCCCTCCCTCCCCTCCCTAGCAGCCTCATCCCCACACCGTTGCATCCACACCATGATCTTTTCTCTCCCCTCTTCCTTCTTTCTCAAAATTGTGTCTCAAATAAGTGGCTGGACTTAGCCCAGCCACAGGTCAAAAAATTAGCCACTAGTTTAGCTTAGTTGTGGTGGTGTCTGGACTTAATCCAGCAAATTGTAGTAACCCCAGATTCTCCGCCCACCTGGAAGCACTAATGAAGCCCCTCTGCCTCAAGTTGATTGGACAAGCTGTACTGAGTCTTGCGTTCAGTAGTTTTGAGTTGAGCCTGAGTAACATGGAGCCAATTGTAATCGGCCTCCAGTTCCCTGCCTCAACCTCATGGGGATAAGTCATTGTCTGTTGTCCAGAGTTGTACTGATGGATCCAAGTTATTCTTTTTGAGCAGTTGCTTTACAAGTGCTTTTCAGGGACCTGGGAGAAATGCCTGTTTGTGGTGATGTATTATATAACCGAAGCACGAATGCTGTTATGAGGTGAAGTACTGATTTGAAAAAGCTAGTCCAGTTAGGATGTAGCAGAGCTGAGGTTCTGGACAGCTTTCGTCAGAGTTGATCGAGGTAAATTCTGACAGTTGGCGTATGGGTCCTCTTACAGTAGCTGGTGGTTCTAGAGATTGAGTTTTTTTGGCTGCGTTGTTATATTCAATGTTATTTTTTCATTTTTTTCTATTAAAAAAGCATGCAAACTCATTGCATTTGTGGATTGAAAGAAGTTCTCGGGCTAGATCTGCAGGGGGAGCTGTTAACCTCTGGACAGTGGAGAATCATGCTCTTGCAATTGTAATTTTGGATTTGCGCCATTTTCTCTCAGTTTACCTGCATTTCATTTTTTCAGTCAGTTTTTATCAGTCAGTCATGTTTAAAATATGAATAAAAATTCTTCATCAGGTCAGCGGCAGAGTCTGATGCTTGAGATTGAGGTTCTGTGAGAGCGCTTGCTCGAAAAGGCCGATGGTATTATCAGGTCTGGTGATTTCGTTTCTGCTTTAAGCAGCGTTAATGCCCATGTTGGCTGTGTTAGCGATGTGAAGTAAATTAGTCTAGACTACTATAATTCCCATGGTCTGTTTTGACGTTAGGTGCGTAGGTTTAGTCGCGTAACTAGGGAGTGTTTTTTTGTGAATGAAGTTGTAGGCCTAGCCTATTAGGCATGGTTTGGGCCTACGGTTTTCTGGCCTGTTTGTTTAGGGAGATTTACATTGTCGTGGTAACATTAACTTTTTGGAAGTTTATACTTGGATCTCCAGTTATCCAGTCGATTGTGTTTCGTGGGGTGTGAATCGTGGGTTTTCGTAGTACGGCAGCTTCTTACAGGAGCAAACGCTCTCCCCATTTAGAGCGCCTTGGCGCTGGGTTTTAGGTTCCAGTGACGGGAGTCTGGACCGGCGGGCACCGCCACGGAGTAAGGCTGCATCGACTTTTGTCGGGATGGCTGGCATCTGACGGTATTGGTGAGTGTGCATTTTCTTTGTTCACTGATCCCCGGTTCTTGGGCTCCGTCAGAAGCTAGGTCAGTTTAGTCGGGGGGGTAAATGTTTAGGGGGAATGCTCTGTGATTGGTTTGCCCTGCTGTGTTAGCCGCGTTGCACCTCACTTATTTGTTTAGGATTGGATTTTTGTTTAATTGGGAGATTCTGTTTGTTTGTGAAAATTGAGTTGATTGTGCACTCATGTTATCATTGGTTATGATTGTGCATTTGTGAGTGCACTTTTTGGCCGTGAATGTTGTTAGTGTTGTGTTCTGCTGGTTATGAGTGCATTGGACAAGTTTTTGGATGCTCCATCGGACATATCCCAGGTGTGGTGTAATGATTTCTAGATTGGAGAGTTTCCGGAGAATTCACTCTAGCAGGAACTAATTGTGTTCTTTTGGCACCAGGAACAGCCTTACATTCATGTTTGTTTACATGAAATCCCTTCTCCTCCTCCCTTCATATGTTTATTTTGATAATTTCCTGTGTTCTGCTATGAACGTCTGCAGTGACTGAGCCTTGGTCATCATTAATGAAAATGACTGTACAACAGAAAACACATGCTCATTCACTCACAACACTTGATATTCATTAACCTGAACGTGAGTGTCTATGCTCAGATGTCAAGTCCTGACATGATGTACGCACATTTTCATTTCATATTACAGTCATGGAATTTGATGCATATACCACCTTTCCTGATAGCTCCGATCATGTAGCCAGGATATCCTTGACTGATCAATCTGTATAAACAGTTTATTTTGTAAAGCAGTACGTACATGTATGGCGCATTTTTTTCTCTAGGAACAAATGAGTATTGTGCTTTAGCTTTCACTGTAGAATCACACATAATACGCTTTTTGAAATATTTTTTTTTTTTATTTTATGTCCCCCACTTTCCCGCCTTAATTTGACACTGCCTTTCAAAACTGAATTGACAGTATATTTGGGCTTGATATTTAAATGACACCTATTTTCAGCCACGATACAAGGCTTCCAAGGCTTGCTTTGTCATGACTGGCTACATATGTCTGAGTGGGCCAGGTTAGTATTGGATGCAGTAAGTCAAACAAAGATTCAATCAGGAATCAATGTTTATTAAAGGAATATCATACTGTTTCTTATTCACTGATAAGATTCAAGAAGTTTATAATTTATGATAACATATTTTTTACGTTGTGATAAAGCAATATTCTATGTCTTTCATTGACTTTTAACAAAATCAGTACAGAGGTTGAACTCACTCTCTCACACAAGTGAGTCCTGAAAAGTCCACTCAGTGAATGCACAGTGACATGAATCTTCAACAGTTCAAGAGTTTATAAAAATACTGTACAGTCTCATGATTGGGAGGTGTGACCAAAATCAAGTGACTCATCCCAGTCTCTGACTGCAGCAGTCAAACACGTTTTTTTGTCTTTCACATGAATATTGATGTTTCTGGGGATGTCAGTGCAGAGTAGAGGAGTTTGCAGAGTTCAAAAGTTCATATTTAAATGTGGGTGGCTTCAGAGTAGGCATTCATCTGTTCAGCACATTTAGCTTTGCACCTGTAATCTGGTGCAGAACTGGTTATGAGGGACAGGGAAAGAGGCAACAGACCTTTCATGCCTGAAACAGGATTGCCCTCCTGTGAGGCCTCAACTGCACCATCCTCCCACTGCTTCACTTGTTTATCAGCAGGTGGATCTAGGTAATGGTGGACATTACTAAAGCCATGACGTTTAGTCACTCGCTCACCATTGTGTTTCTCATGACCTGTGTACTGTGCTTCTGCAGTGATCACACTAATAACTGCTCCTTGCTGTGACCAATCGACTGGCAGCTACCCACTCTAAGCCTTGATACGTCCATTCCATTCAATTTCATCTGTGGACAGCTAATACTAGAGCATAGTTCATTGATACTGACTTGAATTGGCTACTAGAATTGCTGAGGTGATTCCAAGGCAGCTACAGTTCCAAAAATAGATCCCATTTTTTAGGGTGCCATTTTGAATGTTATTTCTCTTGCTGACATTTCATTTAGGCTAATTTCAGGGCTGGTTTACTAATGCCGCCTTTGAGTCTAACCCCAAGATGTCTTTTAGTCTCCTTCCCCTCCCCTCCAACACTCTTTTGCTGTTCGTAATCCACTGGGGAACAGTGGTTAATTCTCAGTGCCTGCACCTTACCCACTGCCATTTTTTGTCCCAGCTTTCATGAAGCTTTAGGAAAGGACCTTAGGAAATGCTGGGTCAGTATATAGAAATACTGTGTCATTGGGTGAGTGTTCTGATGGGCAAGTGGTTGTATGTTCCTGTTTTTGAAGTCGCTGAAAAAGCTTCCCCAAGTCCCGCAGAAAGCTAACTAGGAAGTGTGAGCATACACCACATGATGCATTTGAGCCAATCGCCTTGTCGGAAATCGAGTCGAATCTTGTTTTTAGGTTGAAAGCCCTGTGAAAACTTTTGCGATTAGGTGTTGAAAGAGAGGAACTGTCCATTTTTGGACTAGATTACGTGATGCACAAGACGCAGACCTTTTGAATGAGATCACGGACGGCTTATGACAAAGAAAGGTCACAATTTAACATGGTGTGTAAAGACGCTAACTTTTGTTGAATTTGATGTACATTTCACTGGTGCAAGTCAAAAAAGTAACACTTTCAATGACTAAATGGGTATTTGGGACATTTTCTTCACAACAGTGTGAAAGAACACATGTGAAGGATGCAAACTAGCCTGAAATCTCGAATTTGGCCAGTTCATGAAAGATCAATGTTTTCACCTGCCGTATATCACCAAGGTTTTTTGTTCCACATGCGATTTTCTGTACCCAAAACAGTTGTACAGCATTGACACATCACCATCTGATTAGCTAAATGCCAAGCATGGTGCTAAGATGTTATGGCCATTTAAGTCTTTAAGTGTCTTTTGTTGTGTCTATTTGTTTCAGGTGTATCAGGAGTTGAGCGTTATCAGCTAATTGCTGATAATTGCAGGTACCACTCCCATTCAGAGCACATTCTTTTGTCAGAAAGTCAACAAACGGTATGACATTTTTTTTAAAAGGCTTTAAAAAAGCAGGATTTAAGATTTTTTTTGTCATATCCCAGGTGTGGTACATCAATGGTCCATTTTTTCTTTAGGAACAAATGAGTATTGTGCTTTAGTTTTCACTGTAGAATCACACAGTATACGCTTTTTCATTTTTTAAAAATTTTATGCCCCCCTTTCTCGCCTGAATTTGACACTGCATCTCAAAACTGAATTGACAGTACATTGACAAACATATTTTTTACATTGTGATGAAGCAATATTTTATGTCTTTCATTGACTTTTAACAAAATCAGTACAGAGGTTGAACTCACTGTCTTATGCAACTGATTCCTTCAAAGTGTCAAAGGCACAGTGACATGCATCTTCAACAGTTCAGGAGTTTTTAAAAATACTGTGCAATCTCATGATTGGGAGGTGTGAATAGAATGAAGTGACTCATCTTTTCCCCAGTAGCTGACTGCAGCACCCAAAACACTTTTTTTTTTTTGTCTTTCTTAACGGTTGATGTTTCTGGGGATGTTGGTGCAGAGTAGAAGAGTTTGCAGAGTTCAAAAGTTCAAGTTCAAGAGGCACTCTTGAACGCTGAAAAGCTTGTTTTCTTTGAGATGGATATCTCAGAAGGGGGCAATTTGTGGATTGTTTAGGCTCTTCATGCTTATTCCATCTTTGCAACTTTAATGCCTCGAGCTGAGTGCGCCATTGAAGCTTTGCAGTTGTTTAGTTTTTTATTTTGGTTTAGTGATTGGTAACTAGTTAGTGCAGTTGGACAACATTTGCTCATCAGATGCTTTTTGAAAGGTCACATAATGTATGATAAATTCAGATTAAGGTACAGATACTTATCTGATTTCATGTCAATTGAAAGACCATTAACAATGTAAACCTGCCTCAGTCAAGACTCGAGTATGCTTTCATCCTTGATGTGTTGTCTGATTTCCTCTTTGTAATTTTTTCGAGGTCCAGACAGAGAAAGATGAACAAGTTCCATCCAAACTGATTCATCGTCATCATCATTGTCTTTGTCATTTTTGCAAACACATCATACTGTCACAGAAGGCACACACAGCGCAAGTACTCTGCCCACATTACCGGCATCTCTCTTGGTAATTATTTTTTGTTGAAGTACAGACAGTAAGATGATCAAGATTGATATAAAGTACAGAACTTCCTGCTTCCTCATAGTCGTCATCATCCTCATTTTCAATTTTGCAAACACAATTTGTAAACAAAGCTTACTCTTACAGGAGGCAGACTCAGCACAAGTGTTGTGTTCACATCACAGATGCCTGTGCATCTCACTTTCCAGGCAAAGCGTCCGAAAGGGGAAATTAAGTTTAGTAGAGTTTCACTGTCACTGTAAAATAGTATAAATTGCATGGTAAGGCCCTAAGGCCCACTCTGTGATCCATTTGGGACTTTTTTTGGCATCAAAGCATCTGTTGTCTGCTCCACCAGGCCTGTCATGGGTCTAATGGCCCATCATGGGTCTGTCTTACAATGCAGAGGCAGAGTCGAGCTGCTGCTGATTTCCCTCAGGCCCACTCTGTGACCCAGTTAGGGCTCTTCTGAGCATCAAAACAGATATGGGTGGGTAACTGAGTGAAACGCCTTGGCCACATCAATGAACAGTATCACTAGTGTTCCTTTTTCCTGGTAACTCTTATTCACCAGGGTTAGGCTAGCTGGTAAAGGGTATAGGGTTTAGCATACCAGGGAGGGGCAGAACCGGACGCAGGCACGGGCAGAGTTGGGTTAGAAAATATCCGGGGCCCACCGAAGTGGGCCCAGGTTAGGCACTGGCCATACGCCGGTTCCCCTCCCCTCCCCTCCCTAGCAGCCTCATCCCCACACCGTTGCATCCACACCATGATCTTTTCTCTCCCCTCTTCCTTCTTTCTCAAAATTGTGTCTCAAATAAGTGGCTGGACTTAGCCCAGCCACAGGTCAAAAAATTAGCCACTAGTTTAGCTTAGTTGTGGTGGTGTCTGGACTTAATCCAGCAAATTGTAGTAACCCCAGATTCTCCGCCCACCTGGAAGCACTAATGAAGCCCCTCTGCCTCAAGTTGATTGGACAAGCTGTACTGAGTCTTGCGTTCAGTAGTTTTGAGTTGAGCCTGAGTAACATGGAGCCAATTGTAATCGGCCTCCAGTTCCCTGCCTCAACCTCATGGGGATAAGTCATTGTCTGTTGTCCAGAGTTGTACTGATGGATCCAAGTTATTCTTTTTGAGCAGTTGCTTTACAAGTGCTTTTCAGGGACCTGGGAGAAATGCCTGTTTGTGGTGATGTATTATATAACCGAAGCACGAATGCTGTTATGAGGTGAAGTACTGATTTGAAAAAGCTAGTCCAGTTAGGATGTAGCAGAGCTGAGGTTCTGGACAGCTTTCGTCAGAGTTGATCGAGGTAAATTCTGACAGTTGGCGTATGGGTCCTCTTACAGTAGCTGGTGGTTCTAGAGATTGAGTTTTTTTGGCTGCGTTGTTATATTCAATGTTATTTTTTCATTTTTTTCTATTAAAAAAGCATGCAAACTCATTGCGTTTGTGGATTGAAAGAAGTTCTCGGGCTAGATCTGCAGGGGGAGCTGTTAACCTCTGGACAGTGGAGAATCGTGCTCTTGCAATTGTAATTTTGGATTTGCGCCATTTTCTCTCAGTTTACCTGCATTTCATTTTTATCAGTCAGTTTTTATCAGTCAGTCATGTTTAAAATATGAATAAAAATTCTTCATCAGGTCAGCGGCAGAGTCTGATGCTTGAGATTGAGGTTCTGTGAGAGCGCTTGCTCGAAAAGGCCGATGGTATTATCAGGTCTGGTGATTTTGTTTCTGCTTTAAGCAGCGTTAATGCCCATGTTGGCTGTGTTAGCGATGTGAAGTAAATAAGTCTAGACTACTATAATTCCCACGGTCTGTTTTGACGTTAGGTGCGTAGGTTTAGTCGCGTAACTAGGGAGTGTTTTTTTGTGAATGAAGTTGTAGGCCTAGCCTAGTAGGCATGGTTTGGGCCTACGGTTTTCTGGCCTGTTTGTTTAGGGAGATTTACATTGTCGTGGTAACATTAACTTTTTGGAAGTTTATACTTGGATCTCCAGTTATCCAGTCGATTGTGTTTCGTGGGGTGTGAATCGTGGGTTTTCGTAGTACGGCAGCTTCTTACAGGAGCAAACGCTCTCCCCATTTAGAGCGCCTTGGCGCTGGGTTTTAGGTTCCAGTGACGGGAGTCTGGACCGGCGGGCACCGCCGCGGAGTAAGGCTGCATCGACTTTTGTCGGGATGGCTGGCATCTGACGGTATTGGTGAGTGTGCATTTTCTTTGTTCACTGATCCCCGGTTCTTGGGCTCCGTCAGAAGCTAGGTCAGTTTAGTCGGGGGGGGGTAAATGTTTGGGGGGAATGCTCTGTGATTGGTTTGCCCTGCTGTGTTAGCCGCGTTGCACCTCACTTATTTGTTTAGGATTGGATTTTTGTTTAATTGGGAGATTCTGTTTGTTTGTGAAAATTGAGTTGATTGTGCACTCATGTTATCATTGGTTATGATTGTGCATTTGTGAGTGCACTTTTTGGCCGTGAATGCTGTTAGTGTTGTGCTCTGCTGGTTATGAGTGCATTGGACAAGTTTTTGGATGCTCCATCGGACATATCCCAGGTGTGGTGTAATGATTTCTAGATTGGAGAGTTTCCGGAGAATTCACTCTAGCAGGAACTAATTGTGTTCTTTTGGCACCAGGAACGGCCTTACATTCATGTTTGTTTACATGAAATCCCTTCTCCTCCCTTCTTATGTTTATTTTGATAATTTCCTGTGTTCTGCTATGAACGTCTGCAGTGACTGAGCCTTGGTCATCATTAATGAAAATGACTGTACAACAGAAAACACATGCTCATGCACTCACAACACTTGATATTCATTAACCTGAACGTGAGTGTCTATGCTCAGATGTCAAGTCCTGACATGATGTACGCACATTTTCATTTCATATTATAGTCATGGAATTTGATGCATATACCACCTTTCCTGATAGCTCCGATCATGTAGCCAGGATATCCTTGACTGATCAATCTGTATAAACAGTTTATTTTGTAAAGCAGTACGTACATGTATGACGCACTTTTTTTCTCTAGGAACAAATGAGTATTGTGCTTTAGCTTTCACTGTAGAATCACACATAATATGCTTTTGAAATTATTATTTTTTTTATTTTATGCCCCCCACTTTCCCGTTTTAATTTGACACTGCCTTTCAAAACTGAATTGACAGTATATTTGGGCTTGATATTTAAATGACACCTGTTTTCAGCCACGATATTTACCAGCAGCAGTTCATTCTTAAAGTTTAAATTGAAATTGGAATCACACAAACAGTTTCAAAAATCACACTGGAGCCATATCATAAGATGATTCCTGCACTCAAACGACGTTGGTTTGATAAGTCAGGGCAATTGGGATTTAAAGTGAGATGGAAGACAGCGGTCCAAGAGGCCATCTCTTCGGCCAAGACTTACAATGTTCAGTTACATTTGTTGAAAGTTGCAAAAAAACAGACCTTTTTCAGTGTTGATTAGCGTAGTTATGTTCCAGAGATGGTGAACATCACAGAGCGACTTTCGGGTGCATTGTGTGAGAGACTTGGCATCTTAATTTAGCAACCACAGCGACTAAAAAGGTGTCTGGTGTTATTCTGATGGCAGTTTTTGCAGGAACTTGACAGGAGATAACAGGCTAGTTTGTAATTGGTTCCCAAGGCTTCCAAGGCTTGCTTTGCCATGACTGGCCACCTATCTCTGAGTGGGCCAGATTAGTGTTGGATGCAGTAGATCAAAAAAGTATTATGACATTTGCAAAAAACTAAATCATTTTTCAATACAGCCGGATTTAAGCCTCACATCACCAATCATTACATCTCCATTATTACTCCTTTAGTAATTTTGCAATATTTGTCTCCAATTTCAATCAGGAATCAATGTTTATTAAAGGAATATCATACTGTTTCTTATTCACTGATAAGATTCAAGAAGTTTATAATTTATGATAACATATTTTTTACATTGTAAAAAACTTATGTAAGTGATTCCTTAAAAGTGTCTCAGTAAAGGCACAGTGACATGCATCTTCAACAGTTCAAGAGTTTTTAAAAATACTGTACAGTCTCATGATTGGGAGGTGTGACTAGAATCAAGTGACTCATCTTTTCCCCAGTAGCTGACTGCAGCACTCAAACACATGTGTTTTTTTGTCTTTCATAAAGGTTGATGTTTCTGGGGATGTCAGTGCAGAGTAGAAGAGTTTGCAGAGTTCAAAAGTTCAAGTTCAAGAGGCACTCTTGAACACTGAAAAGCTTGTTTTATTTGAATTGGATATTCCAGGAGGGGGCAAGTTTGAACGATTGTTTAGGCTCTTAATGCTTATTCCATCTTTGCAATTTTAATGCCTCGAGCATTGAAGCTTTGCAGTTTAGTTTTTTATTTTGGTTTTGTGATTGGTAATTAGTTAGTGCAGTTGGACAACATTTGCTCATCAGATGCTTCTTGAAAGGTCACATAATGTATGATGAAATCCGATCAGTATCTGTACCTTAATCTGAATTCATGTCAATTGAAAGACCATTAACAATGTAAACCTGCCTCAGTCAAGACTCGAGTATGCTTTCATCCTTGATGTGTTGTCTGATTTCCTCTTTGTAATTTTTTGAGGTCCAGACAGAGAAAGACGAAAAGGTTCCATCCAAACCGATTCATCTTCGTCTTCTTCGTCATCATTGTCTTTGTCATTTTTGCGCCCCAGTCAGACTCCCCACCTGCCACTGTCCCTGGAGCTTGACACCAGAAGCGAGAGCCCGGCGGGGGCTCGCCTCCCTGCCTCACTGGATAAGTGAGGAAACGATAAGAGTAGTGGTATTTCACTATTTCCTGATCTCGCCTTTGGAGATCGATGCCCCATAAGCTTGCAGTACGGAGAACTCTTGTGGTAGAGTCGGTCGTAGAATGTCAGCACCACCTGCGCTTCTCCACCTTTTAGCGAACCCGTCTACACCGTATCGCTCCCAAGCCAAGGCTCGACACACCTCCTCATCCGATTGCAGGAGGTGGAAGAGGTTCCTAGCCTGGATCGCACACACCATGTTCTCGAGATGCTGAAGTCCGAGACCATCATCCCTGGCCCGGGCGTAGAGAAGGCCGTTGCAAGTGGATTTAGGCAAGCCCAACCACTCTCACATGGCCTCGTATCACACGGTCGGCCTGGCAGAGACTTGTAACTTGCAGATTTCCCTGCACTGCCTGGTAGATTAGACGAGGCACCACATGGGTGCGACTAAGCCAGAGTTTCTGAGAAGGCTCTAGGGGAGCCTCCCCTACTCTCTTAAGCCACTCTCCAGTCTTTGCTTTCAGGTTTGGGGACCAACCTGCATCCCAAGATAGCGGGTGGTGTCCTCACCGTTCAGCATTGTCACACCCTTCCCTCCAACAGTCCAAGGAACGCAGTGGTTGACCCACAGTGCACTTGCCTTTCTGGTAGGGTTAGGGGACAAAAGGAAACCAAAGCATTTCTTTCCTTGGACCCTAAGCCCAGTAAGTGTACAGAACCCTTCTGTAATGTCCAGATTATGCCTCATTCCGCACCATGAGTTACTCAGCAGGACCAAGTCATCCGCAAATGCTAGAGCAGTGAGGTTGTAGTCATCATACCTGATGCCCTTCCCCACTGTCAAGTCCCTGCTGACTCAACACATCGATCAGATGTGGGTGGGCAACTGAATTAAACGCTTTAACTACATCAATGAACACTACCACTAGTGTTCGCCTTTCCTCGTAACTCTTGTTAACCAGGGATTGGAGAATAAACAAGTTCTCCACACACCCAGGAGCACTTATAAAGCCCCTCTGTGTCATGCTGATCGGACACGCCCTACTGAGTCTCTCGTTCAATAGTTTTTGAGTAGAGCCGGAACCAATCGTGATCGGTCTCCAGTTCCCCGGCTCAGCTAGGGCATTAACGTTGGTAGTTTTGGGTATCAGTACTATTCGAGCCAGCTTCACCAAGCTGGGAATGAGCTCCAGCTACCAGCCAGCTATTGAACAGCAGCACCAGCTTAATACTACTGGGGTCCCATCGCAGCATGTCAGCCCTAGTAATACCGTCCGGCCCGGGGACAGAATCGGCTTTGATTGCGGACAATAGCTCCACAACCTCCCCCGATGTAAAGAGGCAGTCAAAGACCCCATTGTCCGCTCCGCCAGTGGACTTGAACTGTTCAAGGCCATTGTATTTATTGCTTGCATCCGCCCACCGTTCCCCAAATACATCACGTAATTTGGGTAATGAGATCGGGCAGACTACATCATCCATACCATCTAACAAGAGACTGCACAGTTTGGCGGGATCTGTCTGAATAAGTATCTTGACCCTACGGACAGACTCCCTCCTTGCCATTCGTCTCAAATTTGAACGTGGCCTTGGGGTTATGAGCGTCCTACCAATGTTTGGGTGCTTGAAAATGGGCTTCGCTGCTGATGTTTCTTCCACTGCCCACGCAGTGGCCCTGCATATCTCGCTCTTTGTCCCCTCTGCACGCCTGCTAGCGAGGGCCAGTGCTCTTTTGTAGGGATTCCCCTCATCGGATACGGCATCAACCATCTGTCAGGTCGACCACCACAAGCAGCGTTCACACCCTTGGACGATATTTTCCTGTATCGACAGGGTACTTAGTGCCTGTAGTACAGGGTCAGGCATTCCTACTCGATCATCGCAACCAGCTTTCACCCTACTTGCGTAAATTGCCCGTAGTTTTCCTCATAACTGATGCTCTGTTTTCCCAGAGATGACTAGTTGTGCTTGTTGAGTGGTCACGCGTGACCCTCATTCAGCTCCACCAGGTCTCTAAGTACTTGGAATTCGTTCAAAGTCCATGTGCACCATGTCATCATAGCTCCATAATCACCCGACCCGGACTCTCCATAATAAGATGGTAAATATTGGGTGGGGCACCACTCCCACCCAAGGGCTAAATAAACGTCATTCATGCCCATACACGACGCCTCAGCTAAGGGCCTGTACCAAAGTACGCGGGTGGACCCGATTCAGCGCTAAGCCAGAGTGTCCGCAACAATCCCATTTGATGCCAGTCCAACAGGGAGGAAAAGGGGCACAACCTCATCGGGTTTCACAAGAACACTAAATAGCCCTTCTGAAGCTGTATTTCTGGCGGGAATGCGCAAGTACTGTTGGCTTCTTGACTGATCAGATGGGAATTCACCCTGTGTGTCTTCCACCATGTGAGGGGATTGCCCTCACAATCTGTCTGTTGGCTGTCCATATAGCTCTTCAATTTGGCTTCAGTTCTGTCAGTCAGAAACATTTCTCAGCTCATCAGCTGGCTTCTCAGAAAAGACTCTTCCTTTGCTTCTTACATGCACACTGGTCTTTTTCTGTTTCTGATTGTAGTAATAGAGCTGCCTTGACTGCTCTGGCTTTGATGACCAGGATATCTTGCTGACTCAAATTCTCGGTGTGAACACATGGATCAAGAAATGTTGCCATGTTGATCAGCTCCTCAACCTCTGGACTGATGTATTTGGTGTTGCATTTACATTTAACAATTATGTATATAGCAGACGGCTTTATTCAAAGTGTCTTACAACAAGTCAGTGTAGTCCAGTATTTGAGTTTTAACAGAAATAAATAACAATACAATGCATTGACAGTTTTCAGCTGAGCAGATGCAGACGAGCAGTGCTCGAACTTGTTGTCTCCTCTGGCATTGCTCGTATTACATTTACATTTACATTTAGACATTTGGCCGATGCTTTTATCCAAAGCGATTTAGAAAAGAGGAATAACATTCAAGCTACAGCACAATTAACCTCATGGGCCCGATGGACGCAAATTGCGTCCAAATTCACAGCCATTCTTCTCTGTTGAATTACTCAGGAACTATACATCGTAGCGAGATGGAACTTATACCAAACGAAACAGGAGAACCAGGGCTTTCCAACGGGACCACTCGCTTACTTTTGTGCTCAAGCATCGGCGAGATATTAATGTTTAGAAATTTGAAAAGATCTGTCATATTAGCGCTTTGCGCAGCCATTACTCACGTTCAAATTACTCGCAAACCGTGATCGCACAGACATGTCACGCATATCAAAAGAAAGTACAGAATCACAGCTTTCCAACGACGCCAAACACATATTTCTGCATTGAATTTATCATGTTAAAACAAGGGATCAAATGTTTGCCAAGTAATGCTTTGACAAATTTCTGTCTCACTCAGGGTTATCAGTCAATGCATAATTCTCACCCATTCTTCTCTGTTGAATCACTCCGGAACGGTACATGCCCAAGATATGGGCTTAAAAGTAAAGGTAGTCAAATCACCCTGAATTTCTTCCAATAAATAAAAAAAAGGCTCTTATTTCCGTCAGGCACAGACTACATATTTATCAACATTGATAAGCCACTGAATATCCCACCATCATGGTTCTTATGTTGCCAGATTCCAGACAATCTCCTCTACTCAAATATGAAAGATATCCCTGCTGACAGCATGCTATGGACAGGTACTTGCAAAAATACAAGATTTTTTTTATACGCAACATGATTTTTTATTGGTTATTATTATTTATAAAATCAGTGCAAATAGTAGCTCACAAAATGAAACCAGATCTGGATAGCCTAGACTGTTCTGAGAAAAACAAGATATAGCATGTATGTATGACCCTTAAAATGACCAAGATATGAGCTTAAAAGTAGAGGTAGTAAAATGTAAAAATACAAAAATGGCCCACTTTCCCGCTTTAATTTCAACACTGAATTGACAGTATATTTGGGCTTGATATTTACATTACACTTGTTTTCAGTCACTATATTTACCAGCAGCAGTTCATTCTTAAAGTTAAAATTGAAATTGGAATCATACGAAGAGTTTCATAAATCACACTTGAGTCATATCATAAGATGATTCCTGCACTCAAACGTGAACTAGCTACGACGTTGGTTTGATAAGTCAGGTCAATTGGGATTTAAAGTGAGATGGAAGACAGCGGTCCAAGAGGCCATTTATTTGGACAAGTTAGCGTAGGTATGTTCCAGAGATGGTGAACATCACAGAGCAACTTTAGGGTGTGTTGTCTGTGCGACTTGGCATGGTAATTTAACAGACACAGCAACTAAAAAGTGTCTGGCGTTATACTGATGGTAGTTTTTGCAGG
>PYXC01002031.1:0-2500 GCA_015244755.2 Tenualosa ilisha
ACCACAGCCCCCCAATTCCAGGACCAACCTGGCCTTCTTTACACACACACACATTTGTAGTGTGAAAGGGGTGTGTGTGTGTGTGTGTGTGTGTGTGTGTGTGTGTGTGTGTGTGTGTGGTGTGTGTGTGTGTGTGTGTGTGTGTGTGTGTGTGTGTGTGTGTGTGACTAATCTGAGCTGCTCTGATACCCACTCTCATGTCCTTCCCAGAATTCCTCTGTGCACGCTGATTAATCAGCACCTGTCCGCTCTGGCCCGGAAGTTTCCGCAGACCAAGTTCCTCAAGTCTATCTCGACCACCTGCATCCCCAACTACCCCGACCGCAACCTGCCCACCATCTTTGTGTACAACAGTGGAGAGATGAAGGCCCAGTACATCGGCCCCCTGGTCTTTGGGGGCATGAACCTCAAAATGGATGGTAAGGCCTTGTGTGTGTGTGTGTGTGTGTGTGTGTGTGTGTGTGTGTGTGTGTGTGGAGAGATGAAGGCCCAGTACATCGGCCCCCTGGTCTTTGGGGGCATGAACCTCAAAATGGATGGTAAGGCCTTGTGTGTGTGTGTGTGTGTTGTGTGTGTGTGTGTTGTGTGGTGTGTGTGTGTGTGTGGTGTGTGTGTGTGTGTGTGTGTGGAGAGATGAAGGCCCAGTACATCGGCCCCCTGGTCTTTGGGGGCATGAACCTCAAAATGGATGGTAAGGCCTTGTGTGTGTGTGTGGTGTGTGTGTGTGTGTGTGTGTGGTGTGTGGTGTGTGTGTGGAGAGATAAAGCCCAGTACATCGGCCCCCTGGTCTTTGGGGGCATGAACCTCAAAATGGATGGTGAGGCCTTGTGTTGTGTATGTGTGTGTGTGTTGTGTGTGTGTGTGTGTGTGGTGTTGTGTGTTGTGTGTGGAGAGATGAAGGCCCAGTACATCGGCCCCCTGGTCTTTGGGGGCATGAACCTCAAAATGGGATGGTAAGGCCCTGAGTGTGTGTGTGTGGAGAGATGAAGGCCCAGTACATCGGCCCGCTAGTCTTTGGGGGCATGAACCTCAAAATGGATGGTAAGGCCTTGTGTGTGTGTGTGTGTGTGTGTGTGGTGTGTGGAGAGATGAAGGCCCAGTACATTGGCCCGCTAGTCTTTGGGGGCATGAACCTCAGAATGGATGGTAAGGCCCTGAGCGTGTGTGTGTGTGTGTGTGTGTGTGTGGAGAGATGAAGGCCCAGTACATTGGCCCGCTAGTCTTTTGGGGGCATGAACCTCAGAATGGATGGTAAGGCCCTGAGCGTGTGTGTGTGTGTATCTGTGTGTGTGTGTATCTGTGTGTGTGTGTATCTGTGTGTGTGCGCGTGTGTGTGTGTACCTAGCAGTTAGCCGGTGTGTGTGTGTGTGGCTTTATTTCTGTATTAAATGTCTTGTATTGTGTATTGTTTCTGTATTATGTCATGAAAGAAAGAACGTCAGTTGGAGTGAATAGTAATGCATTACTATTAGTATTAGAAATAGTCATTTGATTACAGATTCATCATTTGACAGCTTGTGCATAAGGATTGGATTGGTAGTGAGAGATGAAAGGAGTTGGGAAGCACGGATGCACAGTTTTGCCACTGTGTTGATTAGAAACTTAGAACTTTAGGAAATGAATGGATGGTAAGGCCCTGAGTGTGGGGGTGAGTGTGTGTGTGGGTTCTAAAGGAAATTGCAATATGAAGAAACTGCTTTAAGCTCCACTCATAGAAACTGGACTTGCATCTAGAATCTGATGTGTGATTCCATTACTGTATTCACACAATATTGACCAATAAGCTTCTTTTTTCTGTGTACGTGTGCGTGTGCGTGCGTGTGTGTGTGTGCGTGTGTGTGTTGTGCAGAGCTGGAGTGGAAGCTATCAGAATCAGGAGCAGTAAAAACCGACCTGGAGGAGAATCCTCACAAACAGATCCAAGACACACTCATGACGTCCATACGCTGCTCTGCGCCCACTAAATACGACAGCGACGAGTCTGACAATGACTAACACACACACACACACACACACACACACACACACACACACACACACACACACACAGTCTTGACCTCAGTATGGTTCTCACCAAGTGCAACAGTGGGAAACAGTGGCCATACACACACTCAGTCTTTTGTATTGTCTATACAGCGCTATACACCAATCATATGAGACAGTGAGGATGACCAACACACACACACACACATGTCTGTGTTGCATTGCTTTATACCCTCCTGATGAGTCTGATTATTAATAACACACACAAACACACAGGATGTGTGGATGTGGACGCCATGGTAACGGTTTTGTATGAATCTCCGTAATGTCTGTCACACAGATAAAGGACTGATTTTCTCTATCGCTGTGTGTGACGTCATTTGTGTGTGTAAGTGTGTGTGTGTGTGTGTGAGTGTGTGTGTGTGTGAGTGTGTGTGTGTGTGTGTTTATGTGTATGTATGTGAGTGTGTGTGTGTGTGAGTAAGGTTTTTGTACCACACACACATACCTAACCAAC
>PYXC01002031.1:10000-20000 GCA_015244755.2 Tenualosa ilisha
ACACACACACATACTCACCTTACACACGGAAGGTGAAAACACACACACACACATACTCACCCGTTTGAATATATTCTGGTTCTGCTCCTGAGAAAATACAGCACACACACACATTATAGAAACATGAAATATTTCTATGAAATATCTTTAAATGTGATATATTTTTTTCATAGTGTATTAAACTTCTTTTTAATGCTGTTTTCTGAGGATGTGTGTGTGTGTGTGTGTGTGTGTGTGTGTGTGTGTGTGTGTGGGGGGGGTGCACGTGTGTGTGTGTGTTTTCTGACGTTGTACCGTATGCTGTTTCCTCCAGAGCAGCCGGCAAAGTGAGGCATGTAGAATGGACTGGCCCTACAAGTCAGAAGAGATTTGAGTTACACACACACACTGCAGCACAATATTCAACTAGGACACACACAGAAACACAATATTCATCAAGCACACACACACACACACACACACACACACATGCGGTAGCCCATCAGAGTGATTCACCAGAAGTGTCGGAGTATCTGATATCAAACCCACAATACCACATAATATACATTAATAACTGTTTACTTTCTCTCTCTCTCACACACACACACACACACACACACAAAGCAAACCAACAGCATATTGGCAGTATCAATCAGAGCAATCGATCATCTGTGTCTTGCTGCCAATGCCTCTCAGCGAGAGATACGAGTCCCCAAGCAGCATGTGAGTGTGGTTTGTGTGTGTGTGTGTGTGTGTGATTATTTTGTGATTAAATCTAATTGAGTTGTCTGTGGTGTTGTTTCCCAGGGGTGCCATCCCCTCTAAATGAACACATCTGTGTGTAATGACCTCTGAGAGACAGGGATCCAGAGCTTACAGACTGTAATGTGTGTGTGTGTGTGTGTGTGTGTCTGTGCATGCGTGTGAGTGTGTGCATGTGTGTGTGTATGTGTGGCTCTTAAACCATAGTGCTTGAGACTTTGGGAGCAGTTGATCCTCTCTCTCTCTCTCTATCTCTCTCTCACACACACACACACACACACACACAGACATTAGGACTGTTGTACATACAATGTGGGCAGTCGCAGGTTTTTGTAATAAGGCTACACACACAATACACTGTGGCATAAAAAAACCCAACGTTGAAGCGTGTTCTTTAGTGTGTTTGTGACGTTGAAGTCTGTTCTTTGGTGTGTGTGTGTGTGTGTGTGTGTTTGTGTGTGCGATGTTGAAGTGTGTTCTTTAGTGTGTGCTGTGTGTGTGTGTGTATGTGTGTGGCGTTGAAGCATGTTCTTTAGTGTGTTTGTGTGTGTGTGACCTTAAGGTCTGTTCTTTGGTGTGTGTGTGTGTGTGCGATGTTGAAGTGTGTTCTTTAGTGTGTGCTATGTGTGTGTGTGTGTGTATGTGTGTGGCGTCGAAGCGTGTTCTTTAGTGTGTGCTGTGTGTGTGTATGTGTGTGACGTTGAAGTGTGCTCTTTAGTGTGTGCTGTGTGTGTGTGACGTTGAAATGTGTTCTTTGGTGTGTGTGTGTGTGTATGTGCGTGTGTGTGATGTTGAAGCGTGTTCTCAGGTGTGGGCTGTGTGCGTGTGTCTGTGTGTGACATTGAAGCCTGTTCTTTAGTGTGTTTGTGTATGTGTGACGTTGAAATCTGTTCTTAGGTGTGTGTGTGTGTTTGTGTGTGCGATGTTGAAGTGTGTTCTTTAGTGTGTGCTATGTGTGTGTGTGTGTGTGTATGTGTGTGGCGTTGAAGCGTGTTCTTTAGTGTGTGCTGTGTGTGTGTATGTGTGTGACGTTGAAGCGTGCTCTTTAGTGTGTGCTGTGTGTGTGTGACGCTGAAGTGTGTTCTTTGGTGTGTGTATGTGTATGTGTGTGACGTTGAAGTGTGTTCTCAGGTGTGTGCTGTGTGTGTGTGAGTGTGTGTGTGTGGTGTTGAAGCATGTTCTTTAGTGTTTGCTGTGTGTGTGATGCTGAAGTGTGTTCTTTGGTGTGTGTGTGTGTGTCTCTGTGTGCAATGTTGAAGTGTGTTCTCAGGTGTGTGCTGTGTGTGTATGTGTGTGGCATTGAAGCGTGTTCTTTAGTGTGTGCTGTGTGTGCATATGTGTGTGGAGTTGAAGTGTGTTCTGTAGTGTGTGCTGTGTGTGTGTGTGGCGTTGAAGCGTGCTCTTTAGTGTGTGCTGTGTGTGTGTGTGTGTATGGCGTTGAAGCGTGCTCTTTAGTGTGTGCTGTGTGTGTGAGACATTGAAGTGTGTTCTTTGGTGTGTGTGTTTGTGTATGCGATGTTGAAGTGTGTTCTCAGGTGTGGGCTGTGTATGTGTGTGTGTGTGTATGTGTGTGACGTCAAAGCGTGTTTTTTAGTGTGTGCTCTTTAGTGTGTGTGTGTGAGACGTTGAAGTGTGTTCTTTGGTGTGTGTGTGTGTTTGTGTATGCGATGTTGGAGTGTGTTCTCAGGTGTGGGCTGTGTGTGTGTGTGTGTGTGTGTGTGTATGTGTGTGACGTCGAAGCGTGTTCTTTAGTGTGTGCTGTGTGTGTGTGTGTATGCGTGTTGCGTTGAAGCCTGTTCTTTAGTGTGTGCTGTGTGTGTGTGTGTGACATTGAAGCGTGTTCTTTAGTATGTGCTGTGTGTGTGTGTGTGTGTGTGTGTGTGTGTGATGTTGAAGCATGTTCTCAGGTGTGGGCTGTGTGTGTGTGTGTGTGTGTGTGTGTGTGTGTGTGTGACATTGAAGCGTGTTCTTTAGTGTGTGTGTGTATATATGTGTGTGATGTTGAAGCGTGTTCTCAGGTGTGGGCTGTGTGCGTGTGTGTGTGTGCGTTCGTGTGTGACATTGAAGCGTGTTCTTTAGTGTGTGTGTGTATATATGTGTGTGATGTTGAAGCGTGTTCTCAGGTGTGGGCTGTGTGCGTGTGTGTGTGTGAGACATTAAAGCGTGTTCTTTAGTGTGTGTGTGTATATATGTGTGTGACATTGAAGCGTGTTCTCAGGTGTGGGCTGTGTGCGTGTGTGTGTGTGTGTGTGTGTGTGACATTGAAGCGTGTTCTTTAGTGTGTGTGTGTATATATGTGTGTGATGTTGAAGCGTGTTCTCAGGTGTGGGCTGTGTGCGTGTGTGTGTGTGTGTGTGTGGCATTGAAGCGTGTTCTTTAGTGTGTGTGTGTATATATGTGTGTGATGTTGAAGCGTGTTCTTTAGTATGTGCTGTATGTGTGTGTGATGTAGAAGCGTGTTCTTTAGCGTGTGCTGTGTGTGTGTGTGTGTGTGTGAGTGTGTGTGACGTTGAAGCGTGTTCTTTAGTGTGTGCTGTGTGTGTGTGTGTGACGTTGAAGTGTGTTCTTTGGTGTGTGCTGTATATGTGTGTGTGTGTGACGTTGAAGTGTGTTCTTTAGTGTGTGTGTGTGTGTGTGTGTGTTTGTGTGTGTGACGTCGAAGCGTGTTCTCAGGTGTGGGCTGTGTCTGTGTGACATTGAAGCATGTTCTTTAGTGTGTGCTGTGTGTGTGTGTGTGACGTTGAAATGTGTTCTTTGGTGTGTGTGTGTGTGTGAGACGCTAAAGCATGTTCTTTAGTGTGTGTGTGTGTGCTGTGTGTGTGTGTGTAACGTTAAAATGTGTTCTTTGGTGTGTGTGTGTGTGTGACGTTGAAGTGTGTTCTTTGGTGTGTGTGTGTGTGTGTGTGACATTGAAGTGTGTTCTTTGGTGTGTGTGTGTGTGTGTATGTGCGTGATGTTGAAGCGTGTTCTCAGGTGTGGGCTGTGTGCGTGTGTGTGACATTGAAGCGTGTTCTTTAGTGTGTGTGTGTATATATGTGTGTGATGTTGAAGCGTGTTCATTAGTATGTGCTGTATGTGTGTGTGATGTAAAAGCGTGTTCTTTAGCGTGTGCTGTGTGTGTGTGTGTGACGTTGAAATGTGTTCTTTGGTGTGTGTGTGTGTGTGACGCTAAAGCATGTTCTTTAGTGGTTGCTGTGTGTGTGTGTGCTGTGTGTGTGTGTGTGTGTGTGATGTTGAAGTGTGTTCTTTGGTGTGTGTGTGTGTGTATGTGCGTGTGTGTGATGTTGAAGCGTGTTCTCAGGTGTGGGCTGTGTGTGTTGTGCGCTCCAGGATCCTAGGCTCTACCAAACAGGCTAACACTAACTGAATGGGGCATAGGAAAATGAAGTAACTGAATGGGGCATAGGAAAATGAAGTAACTGAATGGGGCATAGGAAAATGAAGTAACTGAATGGGGCATAGGAAAATGAAACTGAAAGTGAGTTTCTGTGCCCCATTCAGTTACTGTGAGCTGCTGGTTCTCTATTTGGTTGAATGTTGAACAAAATGTTCTCATTCTTTTTCCTACAGACAGCACTCGGTGATCTCGAACAACAGGGTTATGGTTTGATTCACACTGGATTTCTCCTTCAGTCAGAGTCCTTGTAGGCAAGTCCCTTCACTCATCCACTCAGCCATGTTAGTGACACCTCCATCATTTCAGCTTAGCAAGACCAGGCCCCTACTCAAACAAACAGAGATGCTCAGGCCCCTACTCAAACAAACAGAGATGCTCAGGCCCCTACTCAAACAAACAGAGATGCTCAGGTCCCTACTCAAACAAACAGAGATGCTCAGGTCCCTACTCAAACAAACAGAGAGATGTTCAGGCCCCTATTCAAATACACAGAGAGATGCTCAGGCCCCTACTCAAACAAACAGAGATGCTCAGGCCCCTACTCAAACAAACAGAGATGTTCAGGCCCCTACTCAAACAAACAGAGAGATGCTCAGGCCCCTACTCAAACAAACAGAGAGATGCTCAGGCCCCTACTCAAACAAACAGAGATGCTCAGGCCCCTACTCAAACAAACAGAGAGATGCTCAGGCCCCTACTCAAACAAACAGAGATGCTCAGGCCCCTACTCAAACAAACAGAGATGCTCAGGCCCCTACTCAAACAAACAGAGATGTTCAGGCCCCTACTCAAACAAACAGAGAGATGCTCAGGCCCCTACTCAAACAAACAGAGAGATGCTCAGGCCCCTACTCAAACAAACAGAGAGATGCTCAGGCCATATTCATCACAATCAAGATGCTTTATTCCATTACTCCATAACTCCAGCTAGGTGGGTCATTGTGTGAATCCTTCTTTAAATGTGAACTGAATTATGTAATTATGTCACATGGACTGTGGAGAATCTGTGATGTGTCTCCACACTGTAGCCTACAGTCAGATTCATGTGTCTCCACACTGTAGCCTACAGTCAGATTCATGTGTCTCCACACTGTAGCCTACAGTCAGATTCATGTGTCTCCACACTGTAGCCTACAGTCAGATTCATGTGTCTCCACACTGTAGCCTACAGTCAGATTCATTTCCTGCTAATCGCATGGGTTTGCTTATTAGCATGCCTATGCTCATTAAAAACACAATTAGGTGGATGCCAACCTAAAATGAGCAGACTGCGCGCACACACACACACACACACACACACACACTTGCATTTATGCATTTAGTAGACACTTTTATCCAAAGAAACATCTTTTTCAGTTCAGGCCCAGTCTCCGCTAGAAACACCTAAGGTTAAATGCCTTACTCAAGGGCACACTGCTGGCAGGTGAGATTCATACCCACATTTTTCAGGCTACTATGCTAGTCTGGTTCCATAACTGCTATGTTCCCACCTCCCCATCAATGATGAGCTACAGTGTGATTGATCAAGTTGCTTGTTCTAAATCCTCCAGTATTCTGTGGCACACCAACAAATCTAGACATAGCCTAGCGGTAGCAAATGGCTTTGTACGCGGACGAGTCTAAAAACAAGCCATTGGGTCTCAGGAGCTGTTCTCCCAAGTTTGATTGGACCAATCATGTTGCTTTATCCTGTAGAGTATCACTGGGCATCCTGCGATGGTGTGCAGAGGCAGTCAGAGAGACAACCACTGATTCCACCCCTGGACTGAGCTTGGTCTATCGGTCACAGCCAGACTATACATTCTGATGTTCTAGTCTGGTTTGTCAGGATATGACTCATGCAAAGGCATCCAAACATCACAGCCTCACCCCCAGGCCTGTTTTGCCCTACACTAGCTCCTCTCAATGGGGGCACCTCGAAGAGCTGCGGTTCATTCTGTCTGGAACCAGCTCTGTCAACAGCTTCTCTCTTGGGAAACAATATTTATGTTTATTTTAACAGGCTCTTAGCAGATGCTTTTATCCAAAGCAACAAACAATACAAAACACTATAGTACATACTTGACTAAGTAAGGCTAAAATATCAAATACACACTATAGTACATACTTGACTAAGTAAGGCTAAAATATCAAATACACCTGAAGTCAAATATTACGGTGTTAGTGCACATATCAGTGTGCCTCATTAGAGTGCTTTTGATTGCAGTGCCTCATTAGAGTGCTGTTGATTGCAGTGCCTCATTAGAGTGCTGTTGATTACAGTGTGCCTCATTAGAGTGCTGTTGATTGCAGTGCCTTTAGAGTGCTGTTGATTACAGTGTGCCTCATTAGAGTGCTGTTGATTGCAGTGCCTCATTAGAGTGCTGTTGATTGCAGTGCCTCATTAGAGTGCTTTTGACTGCAGTGCCTCATTAGAGTGCTGTTGATTGCAGTGCCTCATTAGAGTGCTGTTGATTGCAGTGCTTCATTAGAGTGCTTTTGACTGCAGTGCCTCATTAGAGTGCTGTTGATTGCAGTGCCTCATTAGAGTGCTGTTGATTGCAGTGCCTCATTAGAGTGTTGTTGATTGCAGTGCCTGATTAGAGTGCTGTTGATTGCAGTGCCCGATTGGAGTGCTGTTGATTGCAGTGCCTGATTAGAGTGCTGTTGATTGCAGTGCCTCATTAGAGTGCTTTTGATTGCAGTGCCTGGCAGCCATTTAGTGAACATGGATCGTTCTCTTCTACCTGTTTTGACGATGGTTAGCATATTATTCTAAAGCGCACACCATTACACACACACACACACACACACACGCATATATGGTTGATGATTAGCATACTATTCTAAAGCTAATTACTTTCCAATGATCATTTTTATGTATCAATTTATTATTGTATTTTAAGCACTATTTTGAAACCATAAACTCAACAAAACAGTTATATGACAAAGTAACGGACCATGTTGTGTGTGCGAGTGTGTGTGTGTGTGTGTGTGTGCATGTGTGTGTGTGCATGAGTGCATACTTGTGTGTGTGTGTGTGTGTGTGTGTGTGTGTGTGTGTGTGTGTGTGTGTGTGTGTGTGTGTGTGTGTGCATGAGTACATACTTGTGTGTGTGTGTGAGTGTGTGTGTGTGTGTGTGCGTGTGTGTCTGTGTGTGTGTATGTGAGTGTGTGTGTGTGTGTGTGTCTGTGTGTGTGTGTGTGTGTGTCTGTGTGTGTGTGTGTGTGTGTGTGTGTGTGTGTGTGTGTGTGTGTCTGTGTGTGTGTGTGTGTGTGTGTGTACCCTACCTCTTTTACAGCATCCTTTTTCTCGCAGTCTATTGGTAGAACTGGGAGCAGCTCTAGAGATACAACACACACACACACACACTTAGTCAACACAAACTTGGTGAACACACACACTTAATCAACACACAAAAATACACTTGGTCAACACAAAACACACTTGGTCAACACACATAAACACTAGGTCAACACACATAAACACACTTGTCAACACACAAACACACTAGGTCAACACACACAAATACAAATACTTGTTACTACCCAAATTGCTAATGATTTTAACAAACTAACTCAGATCTAGAGAACTGCTTTTTTCAGCCCGCACCCGCGATGTGTGTGTCCACTCCCGCCCGCAGCCCGCGAAACTCGGAGAATTTAGACCCGCACAGTAATAGAGATGCATTGATTTTGGGTCTTTTTCCGTCCCCATTTCTGCTATTAAATGGGATTGGGGTTATTTGTTTCGTTTCTCTCCCTGCGCGTCTTTTGACGCACAGTGAAAAGCGCTTCTATTTAATTGTTTGCATTTGTTTTTTAAAATGAAAAAAGATAGGTTTATATTCTATTCTTCTCCAATTTAGTTAGCAAGCTCTTAGCAACAGGGCTGCTTGAATGAGCTGCTAAACTATCGTTTTAATGAGAACACAGATAGACAAAGCAACATGCATTTAAATATAACTTCGTTTTATATAAAAAAAAAACCTACAAATGTCAAACTTGCCTTGTTTGGTTTTAGTGGTGTACACACCTTGTTTAATGTTCTTCTCTACTTCGTTGGTTGACTGAGATCCTGTAGTAGCTAGGTTAGCCTGCATTACTATCCCGCACAAACACGCGGTGTTTTTTTAGCCGCCCGTTCCCGGCCGCAGCCAAGCTCATGGTGAAAACTCATTGAATTTTTTTAATCATTACTACACTATAGGCTATCTACCAGGCAGAAAACCATATGCATCATCCATAGAGGTCTGCATAGAGGCTACAGTCTTGCGTGTCAAGGGGCGAGTTGGCCCTGTCTGCGAGACAAACAGAACAGTGATTCGCCTCTCTCATTTCCACCGCAAAGTGACTGATTTTCAACCTTTCTTTGCAACGGTAACAAGTGTTGGCATGTCGAAAAACACTGACGTTCGCTCAGCATTGCCTATCCGTATGAGTGAGTTTTTCTTAGTTTGATCAAAGACTACCACTGAAAAGACTCGAGAAGTATGTGCAGGCGCTGGGCAAGACTCATCCATTGCGCCGCACCGGAGACTTCTTTATCCCGAATATGATCGGATATAAATGCCGGTATCCCGAATATTATCAAGACCGGATTAAGGGATACTGAAGTTTATGTAGACCCAGTCATTTTTGTCTAGTCCGCAAGTATTAGACGACCCCCCCCCGTCCCCCTTTTTTTCAAAAGCGTTGACAGGACAAAAATATCGTCCTTTTTTCGGTTTAATACGGTATATTCCAACGTCCACTACCGTCCTGCTGATCTAAATCAGCCTATTTGACCCATCAGGAAAACACTAACTTTAATCGCGGTAATGCCGACAACCTGAAAACGCAAACATGCGCACACGGACGAACACACACACACACACACACAGCGAGAGCGACACACACACTCACACAAACGCACATAGATTCTCCAGTTACCCACCTGCGCGCGGGCAGCAGCTCGAGAGGCACCATAGCAAAACGTGAAGCGCAAGAAGTTGCTGCCAGCACGAGCTGTCCATAATCGGCTAAATTCACGCGCTCTCTCAAAGGTTTCCGGCAGGTGTGTGTCCTGCTGGATCGGTGCCGGAAGTGTCAACTGCGGTAAAGTTCACTCAAAGCCAGTGTGCGTTGTGGCAAGTGTCTGAGGAAACCAAGAGTGCGCGAGTATTTTATACACGCACCTCTCTGCGGGGTTGCGGCCAATCAACGCCCGAGTCGCGAGCTACCCGGTGGTCAAGTTAACAAGCTAGAACCGACTCGGAGGATGGTGAAGCGGGGAGAGGTGAAGTGGTGTGGGTCAGGTGGGGGTATGAGTGGGGGTCTGTAAGTCAAAACCATAAAAAAAAAAAAAAAACTCGTGCGTAATGCGTAACGCAGCCAGCAGTGTGCGTGCGTAAGGCCAGTGCGTAATGGCAGCGATGGGAAAGTCCAGCAGGGAGACAATCGATCCAACCCACAGATTACAACAAGAGATTAGCCTCCTCTCTCTCTGTCTCTCTCTCTCTCCTTATGTCACCCTCTCTCTCCCTCCAACATCTGTCTCCTTCTCCCTGTCCTCTTCTCACTCCTTCAACTTCTCTCTGTCACTCTCTTTTCCCGTCTCTGACGCTAAGGAAGTGTCATGAAATAGCATTTACTAAAAACCGAACAGGAGAAAACTATTGTGTCTAACCAATGTGAGTGTCACATGACTGCATATGTGTGTCCAGACCTATGTGAAATATGTTCTGTGTATTAATAATGACACCAACCTGTCTGCATTTACTTACACTCGTCTGCAACCACCTCTCCTCCCTTCCAGCTTGTCACGTCTCTTTCTTTTTCTTTCTTCCTCCCTCTCTCCTACTTTCCTTTGTCTCGCACTCTCTCTCTCTCCCTCTCTATCCC
>PYXC01002031.1:25000-37500 GCA_015244755.2 Tenualosa ilisha
TCCTCAGCTTCCTCTGAAATGTAATATTCCAAAAAGTTGTTCTTCTACCCTTGCAATTCTGACACTAGTGAACTAATGTAAATATATTCACTGACGTGCCAGCAGAGCCATGCAAGGCTGACAAGCTTCAGCAGCGAATCAGAGCACAGTTCATTATAATAGACGGACAATGGAGGCACTTCCCAAGAGGACTATTTCAATAGGTTACAGAGGACTCTGTTAAGGTCTCCTTGGACTGTTTTCAGCCCAATTAGAGTTACATACCATCAGCGATTTGGAGACCTCGAGAACTATTTCATTAAAATACCCTGTAGATGTACAGCAGGGCACCTTTGAAGTGTTTGATACCCTAGCAAGGTAATACTTCACTATGTCCACTTGAGGGCAGCATACAGACAGCATCACTTAACAAAAACAAAAAAACACATATTTGCAAAGTTGTTTATTGTCTTACAATGGAATGACATGAGTCAGATCAGATCCAGAGGACTGGGAGGGACATGTAACATGGCATATATGTAACATAACATTTGTCCAATCTCTTGTCATGTCTTCAAAACTCTTATCTCCATCAGAATGACATAGGTCTGTTGACACATTGTTTTAATGTTTTTCCACAACATGCTGTCAGTGAATGCATTTCTACATTGCTTCCATTTGCTTCACATACAAGCTCTCCCCAGCAGAAATGAAAACTTCACAATTCTTTTTCAAAATGACACTCTGCCACCAGATGACACACACATGCACATTTGAATTACTCTTTGAAATCAGCAACAACACATTTGTGTGCTTCATACAAAATAGGCCTGCTGATTTACTACTTTTATGGTCACTTTCTGATCCCATTTCACGATGGTATGAAATTGTTTCCACAGTAATCATCACACAAAACATCAACAGTCATCAACAGCAAAGGATTTTTTCTATGATCTAACCTGACCACATAACCTCACCTACATCACCATCAGTTCATTTGAATACTTTGGAAAACAGGCCGCTTTTCCAACCACTACACACAACTTACACAACACCAAACACAATTTGCAGTTCAGACTTCAGACAAAACTATAAAAAAAATAATAATGTCAGTAACTGTCTTTAAATGACACAGACATCAAACACCTATCTTGTGAAACTGCACAACCTGACTGTTATGTCCTCAGGTTTAAATGCATTGAAAAGAAAATGTTTGTTGAATTGTTTTATTGTAAAAGCATTTGGTACTAAATTATATTTTATGTAATAGAAAAGGACGACACAGTGCGAACCTTTATTTTGACACGTTTATATGTTTACATTTACTATGAGCCATCTCAGCTAGATGCACAGAGCAGAACAGTAGAGGCACGTCTTTCAGCTATGAGTTTGCTCCCGAGTTTCTCACTCCCACGTCAGCAATGTCTGTTAGTGTATGAGTTGCTTGTAACTTTGGTTAAGATGTATGCTTGCTTTAGATGTAATCTCCATTAACACGGTTCGTTTATTCACGTGTAAATCCATGTTAGCAGCCACGATATGATGCTAATCTACATCTGAGTTAACTATTTAGCCAACGTAATTTTGATACTCTGTTAGCTTGCTGGTTTCAGTGGTAGTTGCTAGCAGCCAACGTAAGTGTATTAGGCTGGGTAAAGCTAGCGATCTCTTGAACTTGCAAGTCAGGCTCTAAGTTTCCTTTGTACTGTTTTTTGTTGCAGTTCACCTGTCAACTTGAAGGCAGAAAATAAAGGAGGAAGCTGCTCGCGTTCCTGGATCGTGAAAATGAGTATGGCTCGCTGTTTACTCTGTGTTTTCACGCACTGACCAGCTCACACACAGCCCGAGCAGTAGGCCTACACTGACCAGCTCACACACGGCCCGAGCAGAAGGCCTACACTGACCAGCTCACACACGGCCCGAGCAGAAGGCCTACACTGACCAGCTCACACACGGCCCGAGCAGAAGGCCTACACTGACCAGCTCACACACGGCCCGAGCAGAAGGCCTACACTGACCAGCTCACACACGACCCGAGCAGAAGGCCTACACTGACCAGCTCACACACGGCCCGAGCAGTAGGCCTACACTGACCAGCTCACACACGGCCCAAGCAGTAGGCCTACACTGACCTCTCCAACTGTGTTACTGGGTCATTCCCTGTCCAATGAACCAATTTTGAAGGATCTCTCAAGTATTTCTATGAAAAATATGCCTTAGATTGCACCGACCCCCTCCTCTTAAAAAGTGCCCTTGAACATTTTTGCAACTTCAGACTACAATATCACCAAAACTATTTCAGATTCAAGCAAAGGCTTTTGTATGCAAATTGTCCAGGTACTAAACTCTGTCTGCAGTCTATCAGAAGCTTGCCATCTGTCACACCTGTGAAATCCTGATGCCCCAAATAAAGGTGTGTTTTGGAAAGATCACAATATTTATGAGCCCCAAGGGAAAACAGCATTGGCCATAAACCCATTTTTTCAATTTTGTGCAATAGTCCAGCATTACAGACAGCCCAAAACTGGAAAAGCTAACTATTCCTAACTTTGGGACCTGAAGTGCTACAAAAAGCTGCAAATGTAATATGGTAGAGAGAAGTTATTGCCCACATCCAAAACTCAGAAATGTAAAATTCTCTATTTCTGAGAAATTGTACACTTTTTATTGGCATTTTGCCCATTACTGAACAATTGTCAGCTGAAAATATGATTTTTTAAAAGTCGCCTGTCGACATTTGTTTACAAACACGTGATGTTTTGTTTATGTAGCTGTGTGTTTCACCCATGTGCCTAACCCCAACAGAAGAAGTTTTTTAAAAAAGATTTCACCATGATGGCTTGTTTGATCATCTCTTATCATGTGACAAAACTGCAAAATGATACTATAAAAGATTTGATAATATACAATCTTCATCATGAAAATGCATTTAATCTGCCCAATGGGGTTTTATTTGAGATTAAGCCACTATGTATTTCAGCAAAGGATTTTGAGGTTCAATTCCAGCTCTTCCTCCAGTGCACTAATTACATTCTTTTGAGCTTAAATGTTTTGAGTTAATCCAGAATTAACTGTTACTCACCTACGGTGAGAATTCAGCTGAGGAATAGTGGTTTTAACTTAACAATGGGGCATATGTCCTTATTCAGGACATATATATCAATTGATATAACAATGAAATGAGTATTGTAAAAAAACATAAAAAAGTATCACAAATTCTAAAAGTTGCATTTTGATGGCCTTAGTATATTGCAAAGGATCATGGGAGTGAAGGAAACCTCCAAATTTTTGAGGTAACAATCAAAGCTTTTGAGTTGGAGTGAAAGCTATTTATTTTGGAAAAATGTACTTACATTTTTAGTTGAAAAAATAAAATATTAGTAGTGATATTTTCCACAAAAATATTAGGTTAATTAAACATGTTGGGGTTTATAATGTGTATGAGGTCCGTGTAACACTTTGCAGTGCTTGGTATTTGAAGATTTTACATGAAACTCATGAAAAATTGGCTTAGAACTTCAATCATCCATTGACTAGTAAGCAAATGAATTACCGTTGCTTGTTTTATTGGTGCCATAGTAATAATTCAAAGGCATCTGCGTCTCTGTGGCGATAGCAGGCAAATCATCAGCTTTGTGAGAATTTGTTATTAAACATGGTAGCTTGTAGCCTCTGCTTGCAGAGATGTTTTTGTTCATTTGCAGTGGGTGGGGGTTGTGCACCCTTAGTAAAATCACCAACTGAGCAGGTTTACTCTTACATAGAACCCAAATATCAGTGACATATGGCTACAAGACATCTGGCCCAACAAGAATCACCTTCTCTTTACCCCCTTTAACACAATCCTGAAATTAATTGTGTGAGGGACTGAGACATTTCAGCTGTGGTCTAACCTGCCCAGCCCATGGTTCAAAAAGTAATGTTCATATCCCCAAGACATGAAAATATTAACCTGTCCAACAACTTTAAGAGTGGCCTAGGCCAAGCAATATGCCACAAGTGCAAGTGGCAAGTTAGGCTTTGTGAAGGTCTAAACATCGAGGCGGTCCCTCCTGACCTGCCAGGTTAAGTGGGACTGAGGATTGAAGCGGTCCTCAATCACCTCTAGTCGGTCTGGTGGGTATAGGGCTACTATACGTCTCAAACTCACTTGGTGTACTATAAGCTGTACCGAACTTGATAACTTGATATCCATCCATCTCATCTATACTATTACGAATGGCAAGTGGTGCCACCTGAACCAGGGCATCCCAATGACTGGGACATCCCCTTGCGTGGATGGTTCAGTCCAAACACGACACAGAAATTGAAAATTGGAATACGGATTCATTTTTACATTCATTTCAAATTGAGTATTTACCATTTCAAAAACCCTAACAGCACCTCAAACAGCAATAAAATTAAAAAATAACATAAATTATCTATTTACTTTTATTTGAGTAGTCGAAAGATGGATAATGGAGGTTTTGAACCCATTTTTCTTTTTTTTCCTGTGAATTCTGCAAATAGAACAAAGCACAGCAAGGTGTTACAAGGACCGTATTACTTTTTGCAAATCCATAATTCTGATTAAAAGCAACTCCTAACCTAAAACTATAAAATGCTGATTAGATTAAGAGAAGGCCCATATAGGAAGATAGGTCATTAAGGTCTGCAGCAGAACAGATGTCCATATAATAGGCAGTAAGATTTCAAGATGTTGCAGCCATGAATAAAGGCTGACAAAATTAGTTGTGTTTACAAATCCATGTGCCCCTTTTAAAGTTTTGAGCCGCTGCACGGCCCTGCACACACAATCCACCGCCACCCCCCACCCACACACACACACACACACACACACACACACACACACACACACACACACACAGTAAAATCTCAGATTTGATGCTCTGTAAGCCCCTTGTTGTAGGTACCACATCCCAGTAGATGACACACATACACACGAACACACACTCACATACACAGGGGGCGGAGGTGCTGTTCTGCAACCGAAGGGTTGCAGGTTCAAGCCCCACTCTGCCTGACCCCATTGAAGTGTCCTCGAGCAGGATACTGTACTGATACTGATAGGGTTACTGAACCCCAAATTGCTCCCGGTGGCAGGTTGGCACCTTGCATGGCAGCCTCCGCCCCCGGTGTGTGAATGCATGTGTGTGAATGCATGTGTGTGAATGGGTGAACGTGAAGCATACTCTGTAAAGCGCGTTGAGTACTCGTGGGAGTACAAAAGCACTATATAAATGCTGTCCATTTACCATTTATGTAGATAGAAGAAGACTATCACATGAACGCACGCACGCACACGCACGCACACAGGCTACACACCGCGAGCCGCGAGCACAAAGGGTTAACACCGTCAACCTGGGCTACTCCACATAGATCCACGAACTCAGCGGCCGCTCGTGCTTCAGCTTTATCGCGTTATTTTATTCATTTTCTTTCACTGCCAATAGGCCCACACGCACAAGCCTCAACACACACCACTCCACTCGATCGCCGTTTAAGTGAGGCAGGGGTCTCTCTCTATCTCTCTCTCTCTCCATCTCTCTCTCCCTCCCCCTCCCTCTCTCTCGCGCAGGCCCTCTTGCGCGCGCTGATTTCGCTGACCGCTCGCGTGCGGATTCGACTCCCCCGTCATGGACTAGCCGTTCGCCTCGGTTCGCCGCATCGGGAATACAAAGGAAAAACACATAAGACACTCACACAGACACATCCCTTCACGCACATCCACACATCCACACACATCGGTGTCGGATCTGCATCGGCACCCGAAAAAGGACGACCCAGCCGTTGCCGTGCACCGAACGATGAGCCTGGTCATCATCGCGGAGCTTCATTCTGATTAGAGGGGCCCGGCCACAGACGCTGCTGCGATTTTCATTTAATACCAAGAAGATGGCGAACGATTCTCCAGCGAAAAGCTTAGTGGATATAGACCTCGCCTCGCTACGGGTGAGTAGGCTATCGTGGGCCTCTGCATCGTATTGGCTCGCGGCTCCGTTTTCTGCTTTTTACAGCCTTTGCATTTGTCTTGAAGATTCAACGCCCAGACGGGCCCTGGGAAAGACACCGCGGCTGAGTGGCTTCTGCCGACGCTTCCGCGGGCTGAGCTGTCAAACTCAGCGGCTGGGTTGTTTGCTATTGACAGATGGGCTACGAGTCCGTGGTTCTGACTGTCCCTTTGTTTGGAAAGCCATAGGCATGTGCGTGCGCTGGACTCCGTTGGCAATAGCATTGCGGCTGCCCGCTGACAACCCCGAGAAAATACGAATAAAATGCATCATGTGTTGACTGTCGTGATGTGCTGTGATATTGTTAACGTGTATCTTTGTGTCGCTCTCTGCAGGATCCGGCGGGGATATTCGAGCTCGTGGAGGTGGTCGGCAATGGCACCTACGGACAAGTCTACAAGGTGGGTCTGTGGACAGGCTGCACGAGCCCCCACCCTTTTCCCGGTGCTATTTTGTGTGTATTGTGCATCTGTCTCGGTGTGTGTGCTTTATGTCGGAAACATGTCGCGCATGTCGACGCCAGGACAGTGCGGGTCACTGTGGGGCTCGCGGGGTCTGGCTGCAGGCGGCTCCGTAGCCAGTGGAGGATTAGAACAGAGAGCTGCGTTAGCTGCGCGCGACCCCCGCCCCGGTATCTGTGGCTCATATTCATGTAGAATAGGAAGGTTTTGCCCGTTGTTATTGTCGCTGTGTGTGTTTGTGTGTAAAAGCACATTTTTCAAGGCCGCTGAGCTAATGTGTTAGGCTCTATCATACTGATCTGAGTGCAGAAGGGCCAATGGCGTGATGATGACAGGACAGAGCTGCCGCTGCGCATAACTAGCCGCCATTGTTAGCCTAGCTGCGCGTCTAATAGGTGTGTGTGTGTGTGTGCTTTCCAAGCTGCGCATTTCTCGCTCTGCGAATCGAACGGGAGTGGTGCGGTGCATCAGATCAGCTGTAACTTTGCCCCGGGCGGATAATGTGTGGGGAAGGGATGCGGGTGTCTGACTGTCCGTCTGTCCGCAAGCCGAGCTCGTGCCTCTGTCCGTCGCTGCTGTCTGTCAGAATGTGGGCCAGCGAGCCCGGGGTGGCAGAACGGGGTCAGCTCGCGCTCATGACGTCTGTTCACGGGCGGCTGCGTGGAAGAAAAATGCCGCAGATGGGCGCGTGTGGTGTTTGTCGTGTTGGCTGGATTGCAGACGAGACGCGCGCGTGCAGAGAAGGCCACATCGATATGTAGGCCCGTTAACTCTGCAAACTTAAGTCAAAACACACAAACATACACACTGGCTCTCACGCCTTGATTGTGTTTAGAAAATTAAAAACGGTTTGTGTGTCACAGGTGTGTGTGTGTGTGTGTGTGAGAGAGAGAGAGCATCCTGTTTGTAGGCTGTAGAATGGATGCTACCTCTGCTGTTATTATTATGACATCATCATAAGTAGTTGGGTGATCCAACACTCTTTCACTCTCTCTCCCCCCCTCAATTCAGTTCAGTTTAATGCAGTTCTGTGCAGAAAAGAAACATCCCAAACCATAATGCCTTCATATACTGTGTATAGTTCTCTCTCGCTCTCTCTCTCTTTCACAAACACACACACAGTGCATATTATACTCTTTATATTCTTTAATAAGTAGAGAAAAAGAAAGATCAACCAGGAGAGACCGGTAGAGATGGAGATATGTGATTAGTAGCAGATGACCAAAGTGAGTGAGTCTGGGTGTTTGTGAGCCTGGTCTTGCCTTCCTAGCACTTCCACTTGATTAGCATCTCCCTGCAGTGCTAGTCTGGATTAGCATCTCCCTGCAGTGCTAGTCTGGATTAGCATCTCCCTACAGTGCTAGTCTGGATTAGCATCTCCCTGCAGTGCTAGTCTGGATTAGCATCTCCCTGCAGTGCTAGTCTAGATTTGATGCCATTGAGCTCGTTGTCTCAGGCATTTTAACCTGTCCAATCAGCAAACAGAGTGAGGCGTTGTGAATGCAGAGCTAGACTGCTACCAGTCAAGGCAAGCTATCAGTCAGGGACTGACCCAGTATTTTTAAAGTTAAACACCTCAAGCAAGCAATCAAATCTGACTACTGAATGTCCAGACTCTCTGTGCAAAATGAAGTGTAGCATGAGGGTCTGGTCTGATTACCAGGCGAGTTGCTTGTTGCGATTAGAAGCAGTCAGATTACTTTCATTTAGATTTCTGCATTTAGCAGACGCTTCTACCCAAAGCGACTTACATTTTTTGTCGACTATCAATTGTTCAGGGCCAGTCTCCCCTAGAGCAATTTAGGGTTAAGTGTCTTACATTAGGGCCAGTCTCCCCTAGAGCAACTTAGGGTTAAGTGCCTTACATTAGGGCCAGTCTCCCCTAGAGCAACTTAGGGTTAAGTGCCTTACATGAGGGCCAGTCTCCCCTAGAGCAACTTAGGGTTAAGTGCCTTACATGAGGGCCAGTCTCCCCTAGAGCAACTTAGGGTTAAGTGCCTTACATGAGGGCCAGTCTCCCCTAGAGCAACTTAGGGTTAAGTGCCTTGCTCAAGGGCACAACGGTGGCAGCTGGGATTCAAAGCCACAACTTTTTTTTTTTTCAGACTACTTGCACGCTAGCCAGGTTCCTTGACCGTTACGCGACCACCACCCCACTTTCAGCTTCGTTTCCTCCAACTCTGTGTTTCAGATCCCACAAGTGTAGTAACCGCGTAATCTACGCTAGGCAGGCGAGAGCGCCTTCAATCACCCTGCAATGAGCCATTTAATAATCAAAGTGACTGTGAGGCTGGTCAATGAACCTGAAAACATTGCCTGGTGTGCCTTTAAAAAGTGCATGAAAGTACACACCTTTTCACTACGACATTTGCTCACTAAAACTACCAACTTTGGGGGAGACAGGAGAGGTAGTGCAGTGAAAGTGACAGATTGGAGATTTGAATAGATGACATGGCAGTAGCCATAAATAAAGAGTGATTGAACGAATGATTGACTGAGAGAAAGAATGAAAGAACAAATGAATGAATGGACAGAGTAGAGGTGAATATTTTTGTTTGATGTTTGTATACGTACATGTATACATGCTGAACATACACACATACATACACACACACACACATACATACCGGCAGTACATTCATACACACACATACACACACACACACACATACATACATACCGGCAGTACATTCATACACACATACATACATACCGGCAGTACATTCATACACACATACTTACTTACATACATAGATATTGTACAAATATACATACATACACATCCACACAGAGACCAGTCTTCTGGGCATCAGGCCTAACTAATCCACACAGAGACCAGTCTTCTGGGCATCAGGCCTAACTAATCCACACAGAGACCAGTCTTCTAGATATCAAGCCTAACCAATCAACTCAGAGATTAGTCATTTAGGTATCAGGGCTAACCAAGGCCTATAACAGTCCCAGCTGTGAGTGTGTCTGTCACTCCTAGGATGTGTTGGGTCAGTCCTAACATGCATGAGAGTTCTAGCACCACGCCATGAGAGTTCTAGCACCATGCTATATGAGTTCTAGGTCCTGAGAGTTCTAGTTCTATGAGACCTGTGTTGTGGTGTCATAAGAGTTCTGGGGTGGTGTCACAAGAGTTAAGGCTCAGTCCCCTTTGATAGTCTGTGATTTGTGTGGGTGTGTGTGCATGTTGGGTATCAGTATGGTTGTGTGTGTGTGTGTGTGTGTGTGTGTGAAGGAGGAGCATTGAGGGGGGATCAGAGGCATAATGGCAGAGTGAGTGTGTGCGTGAGAGAGAGAGAGTGTGTGTGTCTGTGTGAGATAGAGAGTGTGTGTGTTTGTGTGTGTGAGAGAGAGGGAGTGTGTGTGTGGGTGTAAGAGAGACAGAGAGCATGGTAGCATGTTGACAATATCTGGTAATGTTATGTATAAAAATATTAGGCTATTGTTGTTGTTTTTTTTTTTGTTCAAAAACTGTTTGTATTGTAATAGGCCTATGTCAGCTTTGGCAACAATTGAGTCATGCTCTTTTGAATTGAATTGAATTGAATTGAAAATTGAGAGAGATAATGTGTGTGTCTGTGTGTGTGTGTGTCTGTGTGAAAGAGGTAGAGAGACCTATCTGACATAGCTCTTTAGAGAAGCACGTCCATGAGCCGTGAATTCTGACCGGTGACAATAGCTGTGGTATCCAGCTGCTGCCAGGCAAGCTGTCCCAAATGTTAGCATTACCTGCTTTAGATAGACATGCTAACCAGGCAGCCTTCTTCCCTGCTAAGATGCTAACTTGTGTAGCCCTTCTCCCCCGGTAGACCCTCTATACTGCCCTCTACAGGACAGCCCAGGGGCAAGCTGGGCATTTCTGACTAAGACATCATTATGCGCTTGTGGCAAAGGTGGATAGTTAGTCCTAAAACATGTGGCAAGTGTTGAGAACAGTTGATTAGTATTCCATCACATCTGTTTTTGCCATTACTACACGCCTGTGCATCTGAGCATGTGTGTAAAATAAAGTATGTACTTTCATTACTACACGCCTGTGCATCTGAGCATGTGTGTAAAATAAAGTATGTACTTTCATTACTACACGCCTGTGCATCTGAGCATGTGTGTAAAATAAAGTATGTACTTTCATTACTACACGCCTGTGCATCTGAGCATGTGTCTAAAATAAAGTATGTACTTTCATTACTACACGCCTGTGCATCTGAGCATGTGGCTAAAATAAAGTATGTACTTTCATTACTACACGCCTGTGCATCTGAGCATGTGGCTAAAATAAAGTATGTACTTTCAAGTGGAGCAAGCTAGACCTACTGGCCCTTAGTTTGATTCCATACTGTATATTTGTGTGATCCTAAACCCTTTCATGCTTTTCAATAGTGACAGATAGACTCCATTCAGTTGTTCTGAATGTTCTGCCCAGTGAGACATCAGTGAACAGGGCTTTTTGTGCAGGTCAAGTGAATGCTTAGCAACCTCCATGCTCTGTGTCCAGACACAGCCGAGGCCTTGTGCACAGACAAGGGCTGGACACATGTCCTCATCCAGTGTCTCTCAGGCTGGACACATGTCCTCATCCAGTGTCTCTCAGGCTGGACACATGTCCTTATCCAGTGTATCTCAGGCTGGATACATGTCCTCATCCAATGTCTCTCAGGCTGGACACATGTCCTCATCCAGTGTCTCTCAGGCTTTGCCTTTGATCATTTAGTGCAGGTCTAATAGTTAATGTAACTGCGTAGTGGTGCTCCAGTGTGTGTTTGTGTGTGTGTGTGTGTGTGTGTGTGTGTGTGTTTAAGTGTTTTTTTTGTTGATTATGATTAGTCCTTTATATGTACTTATTTGTCGTTGGTGAGTGGTTGTGTCTGTGGGTTGAATTGTTGGTGAGTGGTTGAGGCTGAGAGCCTGTGGTGATTGGTTGTGTCTGTGGGTTGAGTTGTTGGTGAGTGGTTGTGTCTGTGGGTTGAGTCGTTGGTGATTGGTTGTGTCTGTGGGTTGAGTCGTTGGTGAGTGGTTGTGGCTGTGGGTTGAGTCGTTGGTAAGTGGTTGTGACTGTGGGTTGAGTCGTTGGTGATTGGTTGTGGCTGTGGCTGTGGTTGTTGTTGATTGGTTGGTATGTGATTATATCATACTGGAGTGATGTCCATTTGACCCGTATCTGTGAGCCAACTGAGAGATGTACCTGTTTAAAACTGAGAGACGTACCAATTTAAAATTTCAGTCTCTAAAATCTTCCAAAACATTAAAGACATCTGTTGTAGTGACAGTGAGGTTGAGATGGTCTTTGTTGTGGACAGTAGTAGTGGTATATAATAAATAATATTAACAACAACAACAACAACAATAATAATAATAATAACAGATTGGCTCCATACACTGAGTTTTTGTAGGCCCAGAAACCTTGTAAATAGTTCTGATATAATTTTGCACCAACAACAAGGTTGTTGAAATATGCAGTGTCTCTTTTAACAGTAATTAAGGGAACAAAGTAATTCACTAGACTGGACTGCATGGTCAAAGGGTAGATAGTTCCACTCAAAGCCATTTGGTGAGGTGTAAACACATGCATGCGTGCAAACACAGACACACTCAACGCAGAACCAGAACAGGAAAACAATGGTGACAAGGCAACGGCAAAGACAATTGAATCCAAGCAGCATAATGACGGTGGCCGATGCCTCATATTGGCACTTTTAAAAGAGCTGATGGACACGCTGCATGAAAGTACAAATAAAAGACCAAATCATGTTAGATTTGAGGCAAGGGGGAGTGTGCCTGGGACGTGAGTGAGTGTGTGTGTGTGTGCGGGGGCGGGTAGGGGTGTTAAAATATCATGTGGTTGGGCACCACTGGGCACCCCTGTCATAGACAGCCTGGCCTGTGGCAACTACACTTTTTCACATTGAGTGTGTAGGAAACCGAGGAGTGCCACTTTCTTGAAGCCTGTGATAACCAGGAGCATGTCTGGCATTTAGAGAGAAAAACTTTAAATGTGTGATTCATCTTGGGTAACTTACATTTTCTGTTGTGATTAATCAGA
>PYXC01002031.1:42500-47500 GCA_015244755.2 Tenualosa ilisha
CATGTGGAGCAGCCTGAGGGACCTCTAGTGTGGCCAGAGAGGAGAGGGAAAGGGGACACTTCTAGTCGCTACTAGGGCACTGGTTTTATTGTTTTGTGTTTTTTTTTAATATTGTCACTTTTTCTTGCTTACCGTCTCTTTCCAAGATTGTTCTAAATGGACATGTAGCCTTACTGTAATTGTGTGATTGTTCTAAATGGACATGTAGCCTTACTGTAATTGTGTGATTGTTCTAAATGGACATGTAGCCTTACTGTAATTGTGTGATTGTTCTGAAGGTACATGTAGCCTTACTGTAATTGTGTGATTGTTCTAAATGGACATGTAGCCTTACTGTAATTGTGTGATTGTTCTAAATGGACATGTAGCCTTACTGTAATTGTGTGATTGTTCTGAAGGTACATGTAGCCTTACTGTAATTGTGTGATTGTTCTAAATGGACATGTAGCCTTACTGTAATTGTGTGATTGTTCTGAAGGTACATGTAGCCTTACTGTAATTGTGTGATTGTTCTAAATGGACATGTAGCCTTACTGTAATTGTGTGATTGTTCTGAAGGTACATGTAGCCTTACTGTAATTGTGTGATTGTTCTGAAGGTAGATGTAGCCTTACTGTAATTGTGTGATTGTTCTGAAGGTAGATGTAGCCTTACTGTAATTGTGTGATTGTTCTGAAGGTAGATGTAGCCTTACTGTAATTGTGTGAGTCCACTTTTCTGTGTATATACCTGTATGCAAATGAGCTTTGGCAATAATGATATTGAAACGTTCATGTCAATAAAGCTTTCTTGAATTGTACTGACGGAGAGAGTGTGTGTGTGAGAGTGGGAGAGAGAGAAAGAGTGTGTGTGAGAGAGAGAGGAAGAGAAAGAGAGAGTGTGTGTGAGAGGGAGAGAGAAAGAGAGAGAGTGTGTGTGAGAGAGAGTGATAGAGAGATAGAGACAAGAGGAAGAAAAGGCAGGCAGAAAGAAAGGAGGGAGAAGTCTGTGATTAGATGATGCAAGAGGGAAGCAAGTTCACCTGTGCTTAACCCTCCAGCCCCCCTAGCACACACACACACACACACACACACACTCCATTGCACTGGAATGAGAACACACACACACACTCACACACTCCATTGCACTGGAATGAGAACACACACACACACGCACACACTCCATTGCACTGGAATGAGAACACACACACACACACACACACACACACTCCATTGCACTGGAATGAGAACACACACACACACACACACACTCCATTGCACTGGGATGAGAACACAAACACACACACTCACACACTCCATTGCACTGGAATGAAAACACATACACAGACATACACACACACACACACTCACACACATACACTCCATTGCACTGGGATGAGAACACACACACACACTCCATTGCACTGGAATGAGAACACACACACACACACACACACACTCCATTGCACTGGGATGAGCACACACACACACACACACACACACACACACACACACACACTCCATTGCACTGGAATGAGAACACACACACACACACACACACACACACTCCATTGCACTGGAATGAGAACACACACACACACACACTCCATTGCACTGGGATGAGCACACACACACACACTCCATTGCACTGGAATGAGAACACACACACACACACACACACACACACACTCCATTGCACTGGGATGAGCACACACACACTCTCACACACACACTCCATTGCACTGGGATGAGCACACACACACACACACACACTCCATTGCACTGGGATGAGCACACACACACACACACACTCCATTGCACTGGGATGAGCACACACACACACACACACACACACACACACACTCCATTGCACTGGGATGAGCACACACACACACACACACACACACACACACACACACACAATCCATTGCACTGGGATGAAAACACACACACACACACACACACACACACACACTCCATTGCACTGGGATGAGCACACACACACACACACACACACTCCATTGCACTGGGATGAGCACACACACACACACACACACCACACACACTCCATTGCACTGGGATGAGCACACACACACACACACACACACACACAATCCATTGCACTGGGATGAAAACACACACACACACACACACACACACTCCATTGCACTGGGATGAGCACACACACACACACACACACACACACAATCCATTGCACTGGGATGAAAACACACACACACACACACACACACACTCCATTGCACTGGGATGAGAACACACACACAGACATACACACACACACACACACTTACACACACACACTCCATTGCAGTGGGATGAGAACACATACAGAGACATACACACACACACACTCTCACACACACACACTCCATTGCACTGGGATGAGAACACACACACACACACACACACACACACACACACACTCCATTGCCCTGGGATGAGCAAACACACACACACACACACACACCCACCCACACACACAATCCATTGCATTGGGATGAGAACACACACACACACTCCATTGCACTGGGATGAGCACACACACACACACACACACACACTCCATTGCACTGGGATGAGCACACACACACACACACACACACACACTCCATTGCACTGGGATGAGCACACACACACACACACTCCATTGCACTGGGATGAGAACACACACACACACACACACTCCATTGCACTGGGATGAGCACACACACTCACACACACACACACACACACACTCCATTGCACTGGGATGAGAACACACACACACACACACTCCATTGCACTGGGATGAGCACACACACACATACACACACACACACACACACTCCATTGCACTGGGATGAGAACACACACACACACACACTCCATTGCACTGGGATGAGCACACACACACACACACACACACACACACACTCCGTTGCACTGGGATGAGCACACACACACATACACACACACACACACACTCCGTTGCACTGGGATGAGCTGTCTTACTACAGAGAGCAAATGCAAATGTGTTTTGTGTGGCTGTTGAGCTGCAGTGTGTGTGTACTGTGGTGTAGTGGAACACTACTTGTGTATGCAGGAGCAAAAGTCACACACACATGCACCATGCTCACTCACACACACATACACATTCACACACTGCTGTGACTGCTGTTCACGTTAGTCCATGCTCTTGAGTCATTCGTGCCCTTCGGCAAGGGCTTTTTTGTGGGTTTCTAACGTGTGATTGTGTGTGTGTGTGTGTGTCTGACAGAGAGAGAGAGTTTCTTGTATATGTGTATATGTGTGTTCACGTGTCTTATTCTCTTGTCCTACTCTTGTCTAGAGAGGGAGTGTGTGTATTAAAGAGGTGTGTTATGACAAAGCTGTTTAACTGCTGTGCTCTGTGCTGATGTAATCACAGCAAACTGAAGGCAACTGGAGTCTAATCTCATGGACACACACACACGCTCACACACGCACACTCACCACACACACATCACAAACACACACACACACACACACACACAAATTCTTCTGTAGGTCTGCTAATAGGTGTTTGTATGAGGCTGTGTTGAGGCTGTTGTGTTTATTGGTACTGAAGGAGCATTAGGAGATACTGAAGGTTTAGACCTCTGGTTCCCTCTAGGTGGCGCCACCCCTGTCTGGTTCCTACCCCCACTCCTGTTAGGAGAATTACTCAAGTTACTTGAGTTTCAGCCCTACACTCAACACTTGGGCATCAAGGCATTTACCTACACTAGCGAATGAAGGGACACCTGCAGTTAGAGAGACACACCTGCAGTTAGGGATACACACCTGTAATTATGGAGATACACCTGTAGTTATGGAGACACACCTGTACTTATGGAGACACACCTGTAGTTGTGGAGACACACCTTTAATTATGGAGACAAACCTGTAGTCATGGAAACACACCTGTGGTTATGGAGACAAACCTGTAGTCATTGAGACACACCTGTAGTCATGGAGACAAACCTGTAGTCATGGAAACACACCTGTGGTTATGGAGACATGCTTGTAGTCATTGAGACACACCTGTAGTCATGGAAACACACCCGTAGTAGCATGTAAATGTTTGTGTGTGTTTCACATTTTGCTACGTGGAGCCGCATGCTAATAGCTGGTTATTGAGCCTTTGTTGGTCATTTGAATTCTCTGCAAAAAACAGTAATTTAGTAATTCAGTAAATTAGTAATTTAACATGATGAGCCCCTAATCTCAGTTTGGGACGGGTTAGCGGCACAGTGTGAGCGCACAGTCAGTGGGGAAGGGTGGGGATTTAGTGTGTGTATAATTAAATGATGGGACGTTTATACATGACGCCAATAAGGTTTTGGAAGTGTTAACTCTATTTTCACAATCATATGCGCATTGTCTAAAGTCTGTTGCGCAAGTTGCTTTGGGGGCGTGCCCGACACAATTTGGTATTTTAACGGCGGGAAAAGCGAACATTGCGCCAGGCGCATGGTTCAAAAGGGTTGGTCTTAAAGTACTTCATTAGTCATGGGTGTGTTTTGGGCGTAACATACAATTAACCAATCAGGATTATACTCTCATTCCCTTCCGTTTTCCATGGTGTGTTGCCATTATGATGGTGAATTTACCTGGAAGACAGGAGCGTTTTTCGATAGAGGAGACCGATCTGCTAGTGCGTGAGGTAAAAGCGCGTGAACAGGTTATCTTCGGGGATGGAAAGAATCCCCCAAACCTCCACGGGTCAAGGAAGTATGGGAGGAAATATCCTCAGTTGTGTCCTCCGCCTTTGGCAAAAAAGAACATCCGAACAGTGCCGAAAGCGGTACAATGAGTAAGAAGACGGGGAAACAAAAGCTTTCAACGCAAATGAATAAATATTGTGATATATGTGATGATAATTTTTTTCTCCACATGAAAAACTTTTGTATAAACCCTGCTGCACGCTCCTGCTGATGAGAGAAGCAGGGTGTGCGCACATTGTGCACGCTTTCATATCCCAAAGTGCTGTGCACCCCTAAA
>PYXC01002031.1:55000-57500 GCA_015244755.2 Tenualosa ilisha
GGGCTAGTGTGTGTTTCTGGTGGTGTGTGTAGTGGGCTAGTGTGTGTTTCTGATGGTGTGTGTAGTGGGCTAGTGTGTGTTTCTGGTGATGTGTATAGTGGGCTAGTGTGTGTTTCTGGTGGTGTGTGTAGTGGGCTAGTGTGTGTTCTGGTGGTGTGTGTAGTGGGCTAGTGTGTGTTTCTGATGGTGTGTGTAGTGGGCTAGTGTGTGTTTCTGATGATGTGTGTAGTGGGCTAGTATGTGTGTGGTGGGGTAGAGTATGTTTCTGGTGGTGTGTGTGGTGGGGTAGAGTGTGTTTCTGGTGGTGTGTGTAGTGGGCTAGTGTGTGTTTCTAATGGTGTGTGTGTTCTATGTGGTTCTGTCCCAGTGGACTTTGGTGTCAGTGCTCAGCTCGATCGCACGGTGGTCGGAGGAACACCTTCATCGGAACACCTTATTGGATGGCCCCGAAGTCATCGCTTGTGATGAGAACCCAGATGCCACCTACGACTACAGGTACCCACACACACATACACACACACACATCGACTCACACATACACGCATACACACATACACACACACACACACACACACACAGACTCACACATACACGCATACACACACACACACACACACACACACACACACACACCCACGCAGACTCACACATACTTCACAATAGGGGTGGGGAATGTCCAGTCTGGGAATGTCTTTGATCCAGCCTGTGGAGGCTCGGCCATTTAGCGTTTTTATTGTCCAAAAATCCTGAAGTGAAATGTTAAGTACAAGCAGAGGTGCTCACTGGAAGTAGGAATGTTAAGTACAAGCAGAGGTGCTCACTGGAAGTAGGAATGTTAAGTACAAGCAGAGGTGCTCACTGGAAGGAGAAATGTTAAGTCAAGGTTCATGAAGTAGAATGTTAAGTACAAGCAGAGGTGCTCACTGGAAGTAGGAATGTTAAGTACAAGCAGAGGTGCTCACTGGAAGTAGGAATGTTAAGTACAAGCGAGGTGCTCACTGGAAGTAGGAATGTTAAGTACAAGCAGAGGTGCTCACTGGAAGTAGGAATGTTAAGTACAAGCAGAGGTGCTCACTGGAAGTAGGAATGTTAAGTACAAGCAGAGGTGCTCACTGGAAGTAGGAATGTTAAGTACAAGCAGAGGTGCTCACTGGAAGTAGGAATGTTAAGTACAAGCAGAGGTGCTCACTGGAAGTAGGAATGTTAAGTACAAGCAGAGGTGCTCACTGAGTAGAATGTAATACAAGCAGAGGTGCTCACTGGTAGGAGAAATGTTAAGTTACAAGCAGAGGTGCTCACTGGAAGTAGGAATGTTAAGTACAAGCAGAGGTGCTCACTGGAAGTAGAATGTTTGAACTTATTCACAATATCAGAATGTGACACTGAGATTGCAAATGTTGTGACTTCCATGTTATATATAACAGAAGTTTAGAACATTGTTGTTGAATATCGGTGCTGTCGCTAGAGATGCTCACATGTCATGTAGCCTGATGATCAGTTCACTAGTCTTTGGAACTTCTATGATTCACGTTCAGTAATTCTAGAAGCTTCTTTATGTGCTCAGCTGTGCAGTAAAAAAAAAAAATAAAAAGTTCAGCCCTGAAACAAGTTATAAAACCTGATGTGGCCCTCGAAAAGGTTGCCCACCACTGCATTACACACACACACACACACACACACACACACACACACAGTAAGTCTTGCACTGCTCTTTCTTGTCTTGCAGAGTGACTTATGGTCATGTGGAATTACAGCTATAGAGATGGCAGAGGGTGCTCCTCGTAAGTACACACACACACACACACACACACACACACTAATATTCCCATTTTACAATTTTCTCTAATGATTTTCACCCTTGTCTCAATGCAGTGTTTACTTTTTCAAAACTCTTGACACTTTCACAACAACCAGAGACTATGGGGGCCAAGCAGTGTTCTCTTTTGCATCGCTTTAGGACCAAATGCATCCAATCACCACTTCATCTGAACTTCAAGGATACTTCTGCTAGTCAATGTTCACCTCCATCAAAATGATGTACAACTGCAGCATTACATTTAGACATTTAGATGCTCTACATTGAGACATTTAGATGCCTTAATTGAAATGTAGATGCTCTTACATTGAGACATTTAGATGCTCTTACATTGAGACATGTTGATGCTACATTGAGACATGTAGATGCCTCTTACATTGAGACATTTAGATGCTCTTACATTGAGACATGTTGATGCTCTTACATTGAGACATGTAGATGCTCTTACATTGAGACATTTAGATGCTCTTACATTGAGACATTTAGATGCTCTTACATTGAGACATGTAGATGCTCTTATCAAAACAGTTAACTGTGAAGTCAAACCTAAAAGAACCTAAAATGTTCAATCAGTCTAAATTCAACTCTACTGACATCTTTGCCCTATTTACTGACCTTTCTGCAGTGCAGCATGCAGGATCAGGGGAGAAGGTGACATGGCCACTAGTGCACACACTAGTACAC
>PYXC01002031.1:62500-65000 GCA_015244755.2 Tenualosa ilisha
TGGTACTGTATACATCACTCTATCACTCTCTAATACTCTCTATCACGCTATCATGAGCAGGCCATGATACTGGTATATATCACTCTCTATCACTCTCTATCACACTCTATCACTCTCTATCACTCTATCATGAGCAGGCCATGATACTGGTACTGTATATATCACTCTATCACTCTCTATCACTCTAATGCTCTGTCACTCTATCATGAGCAGGCCATGATACTGGTACTGTATATATCACTCTATCACTCTCTATCACTCTAATGCTCTGTCACTCTATCATGAGCAGGCCATGATACTGTTGAGGAACTACCACTCTATTGTTATTCTGTCATTCTGTCACTCTATCAGTCTGTCAAGAGTTTCAGAGGCTGTGTCATAAGAACGGCTGTTAGTGTTGAAGCATTCAGAGGCGAAGGTCATTTGTGTGAGTGTTGAAGCATTCAGAGGTGAAGGTCATTTGTGTGAGTGTTGAAGCATTCAGAGGTGAAGGTCATTTGTGTGAGTGTTGAAGCATTCAGAGGTGAAGGTCATTTGTGTGAGTGTTGAAGCATTCAGAGGTGAAGGTCATTTGTGTGAGTGTTGAAGCATTCAGAGGTGAAGGTCATTTGTGTGTGTTCAGCAGGATGTGGTAGGTCACTTAGAGGTTGAAGCTGCTGGTCTGTTGGCCTTTGAGCCACAGTGGAAGACACTGCATGGGCTCAGTGCCACTTTAGCTGTATAAGATCATCCAGTAACGGACACGGCAGGCTACTGTTATTGTGCTCAACACAACGGCTGGAAGTGCGTTGTGTGTGTACCATGTGACATCATGCTTTGGCCTTATTGCTGTGTTATGACTGTGTTAATTAGGGCTTAGAGCTGCACTGCAAAAACTGCTCTGCTGCCAAACTAGTGTCTATTTTTGAAAAAACAATTAGTTTGCTCTTGTTTTGAGAGCAAGTAAGAGATGAATAATTGTCACAGTGGAGGGTTTACAGCTGTGTTATAACTTTTACAGTTTATAATTGTGTCATAAAACACGATAGTTCATATTTACAACTGTGTTTTGAATATGATGGTTTATAAATATAGCTGTGCTATAAACATGGCTGTTAGGGCTTATAGCTGTGTTATAAACATCAGGAGTGTAAGTGGCGTGGTGTGGAGGAGCAGCATCAGGCGGAGAGGCTGCAGAGGCAGCTCAAGCAGCAGCAGGCTTATCTGCTCACCCTGCAGCAACAGCAGCTCCCATTGGACAGGAGCAGGATCACGCTACAGCATCCTCAACAGCTATTGGACAAGAGTGATCACAGATTACAGCATCCTCAACAGCCATTGGACAAGAGTAATAACAGATTACAGCATCCTCAACAGCCATTGGACAAGAGTAATGACAGAATACAGAATTCTCAACAGCTATTGGACAGAAGTTCAAATCAGTCACATAAACAACAGCAACAGCAACAACAATCCCGCAATCATCACAAACAGTCACCTCATCATCAGCCACAGACACCTCATCATCAGCCACAGACACCTCATCATCAGCTACAGACACCTCATCATCAGCCACAGACACCTCATCATCAGCCACAGACACCTCATCATCAGCCACAGACACCTCATCATCAGCCACAGACACCTCATCAGCCACAGACACCTCATCATCAGCTACAGACACCTCATCATCAGCCACAGACACCTCATCATCAGCTACAGACACCTCATCATCAGCCACAGACACCTCATCATCAGCCACAGACACCTCATCATCAGCCACAGACACCTCATCAGCTACAGACACCTCATCATCAGCCACAGACACCTCATCATCAGCCACAGACACCTCATCATCAGCCACAGACACCTCCTCATCAGCCACAGACACCTCATCATCAGCCACAGACACCTCATCATCAGCCACAGGACACCTCATCATCAGCCACAGACACCTCATCATCAGCCACAGACACCTCATCATCATCTACAGCCACCTCATCATCAGCCACAGACACCTCATCATCAGCTACAGACACCTCATCATCAGCCACAGACACCTCATCATCCAAGCCACAGAACACCTCATCATCAGCCACAGACACCTCATCATCAGCCACAGACACCTCATCATCAGCCACAGACACCTCATCAGCCACAGACACCTCATCATCAGCTACAGACACCTCATCATCAGCCACAGACACCTCACACACCTCATCATCAGCTACAGACACCTCATCATCAGCCACAGACACCTCATCATCAGCCACAGACACCTCATCATCAGCCACAGACACCTCATCAGCTACAGACACCTCATCATCAGCCACAGACACCTCATCATCAGCCACAGACACCTCATCATCAGCCACAGACACCTCCTCATCAGCCACAGACACCTCATCATCAGCCACAGACACCTCATCATCAGCCACAGACACCTCATCATCAGCCACAGACACCTCATCAGCCACAGACACCTCATCATCAGCTACAGACACCTCATCATCAGCCACAG
>PYXC01002031.1:75000-79472 GCA_015244755.2 Tenualosa ilisha
TGATTATTTTGTTAACATCACTCACCAAGTCAGCTTGTGGACTGACCTTTTATTGCTCACTTTACTGTTGTCTTACCGCATTAGGTAGTTTCCCATCTGTACCTGGATCAGTTACAGTAAAAGCTGTTGTCTTACCGCAGTAGATGGTTCCCCTACAGTTCCCCTGTGCTAATGAGCTGATGAGGATGTTCAGACATTTAGATAAATAAATGTGCCTACGCTGTAACAGAACACTCACTCCATCGGCAAAGGTCACGCCATTAGAGCTGTCGGGTCTAATAACATTCTTGATGGTTTGGATCTGAAGCCGGAGACGCAGAGGACAGGCCTACACCAGCAGCATAGCATCTTTACTTAGACAGAGGGAGTTTCACTTTGTCCACTGATGCAAATCACAGCCTAGTGCTGTGGGCCTGCTAACATTAGCAGATAGTAACCTCCTAGCACCACAGCCTAGCGCTGTAGGCCTGCTAACATTAGCAGATAGTAACCTCCTAGCACCACAGCCTAGCGCTGTAGGCCTGCTAACATTAGCAGATAGTAACCTCCTAGCACCACAGCCTAGCGCTGTAGGCCTGCTAACATTAGCAGATAGTAACCTCCTAGCACTACAGCCTAGCGCTGCATCATTCTGGTGTTTAGTGTATTTGGTGTTCACTCAATGAAACATACATAGTTATACATGTCACATATTTTTATGTGTGTGTGTGTGTGTGTATGTCTGTGTGTGTGTGTGTGTGTCTGTGTGTGTGTGTGTAGTTCGTCTCGTCTGAGTAACGGGGAGACGGAGTCGGTGAAGACTATGGTTGTCCATGACGATGGGGAGAATGAAGCATCATCAACACCCTGCAAGGACAGTACATTGGTGATGAGACAGGTGAAGACACACACACACACACACACACACACACAGACATACACACACACACACACACACACACACACACACAGACATACACACACAAACACAGACATATACACACACACACAGACACACACACAGACACACACACACACACACACACACACACACACACACACACACATACACACACAGACACACACACACACACACACACACACACACTGACGGCTTCATTTTCATCTTTTCGTTTTCATTCACCTTGCCATCCTTGCATTGCCAGTGTTGTGTGAGGTCAATAAACGTGTGTGTGTGTATGTGTGGTCAATAAGTGTCTGTGTGTGAGAGAGAAAGAGAGATCAATAAGTGTATGTGTGTGTATGTGTGAGAGAGAGAGATCAATAAACGTGTGTGTGTGTCTGAGAGAGAGAGGTCAATACACATGTGTGTGTGTGTGTGTATGTGTGAGAGAGAGGTCAATAAACGTGTGTGTGTGTATGCTGAAGGGTTGTGTATGTTGTAGGGTTGCATGTGTGTGTGTTTGTATGATACAGGCTAAGTAAGTGAAGTGTGTGTGTGTGTGTGTATGTGTGTGTGTGTGAGATAGGCTAAGTAAGTGAAGTGTGTGTGTGTGTGTGTGTGATATAGGCTAAGTAAGTGAAATGTGCGTGTGCACTCGTGTGTGTGTGTGTGTGTGTGTGTGTGTGTTCTGACAGTCTTCGGACTTGCAGAGTACAGGGGAAATGCGGAAGCGAGTGTTGCTGGGTTCTTGCCACGCCCCCACACTCCTCCACCTACCAGATCTGCTCCTGCAGAGTGGCCACTCCCCTATCCCCTCCCCCAATCCTTTCCAGTCCCGCCCACCCCTCTCATTGGCCACCCTGCCCTCTCTGGGCCTTCTGCAGGTATGTGGCCCAAAGCCCTACAGCGCCCCTGCTGGAGACCAGTAGAACTGCACTGCTATGGCCACAGCACACACACACACACACACACACACCCTGGAGACCAGTACAGCACCACTGTGGCCACAGCACATGTACACACACACACACACACACACACACACACACAAAAAGTAGTGTGTGTTGGTGGCCTAGGTGGTCATAAATGTGTGTGAGTTAGAAAATGGCCGACCCCTCCCCTATTTCTGTCTCTCCCTCTCTCTTCCTTTCTCCCTCTCACACTCATTTAGTGTAGTGATGTTGTGATGGATGGAGTTTTTGGACAACTATCACATAGGCACAGGCACACACTCACACACACACACACACACACACACTCACACACACACACACACACACACACACTCACACACACACACACCACACACACACACACACTGATGGTCTGCAGTGTTAGATTAACTACAGGCCCAGGAGTTTCACTAGTTTACAGTCCAAACTTTGAGAAGAAGAGAAGAGCATATTAGACAAGATAGCATCAGTGTGTGTGTGTGTGTGTGTGTGTGTGTGTGTGTGCGTGCGTGCATATTAGACAAGATAGCATCAGTGTGTGTGTGTGTGTGTGTCTGCATGCATATTAGACAAGATAGCATCAGTGTGTCTATGTGTGTGTGTGTGTGTGTGTGTGTGTATTAGACAAGATAGCATAGTAGTGTGCAGCAGTCAGTGAGTAGTATCTCTATACTCAGTGTTTACTATGTCTGTATGTGTGTGTGTGCACATGTGTGGTGTGTGTGTGTGAGAGAGAGGGAGAGAGCGAGAGAGCTGTGAGAGTGTGTGTGTGTGTGTGAGAGAGAGAGAGCTGTGAGTGTGTGTGTGTATGTGTGTGTGTGTGTGCGTGCGTGTGTGTGTGTGTGTGAAAGAAGGAGAGAGACAGAGAGAGAGCTGTGAGTGTGTGTGTGTGTGTGTGTGAAAGGAGAGAGACAGAGAGAGAGAGATGTGCGTGTGTGTGTGAGAGAGAGAGAGAGCTGTGAGTGTGTGTGAGAGAGAGAGAGAGCTGTGAGTGTGTGTGTGTGTGTCTCACAGCTCTCTCTCTCTCTCACACACACTAACAAACACACACACACACTAACTAAAAAAAACACACGCATACACACACAGTATACACAGACACACACACACACACTAACAAACGCACACACACACACACACACATACAAACACACACACACACACTAACTAAAAAAAACACACACACTAACAAACACACACACACAAAAACACACACACTAACAAACACACACACACAACACACACAATATACACAGACACGCACACACACTAACAAACACACACACACACACACACACACACACACTACCCTCTGTGTTCCTCATCCCCCATGTCTGATTCTGTCTGTCTTTGTTCTCCAAACTCCTGTTCACTAGTAAGTCATTAGTCACGCTGTGTGTTAATGGCCATTTAGTGTTGGATGTGTGTTTGTATATTAGTATTGATAGGCCTGTGTGTGTGTGTGTGTGTGTGTGTATGTGCTAGTATTGATATATGTGTGTGTGTGTGTGTGTGTGTGTGACAGTGTGAATGATAGTCATCTGTACAGTCATGTGTTGAGACCTGTAATGTATGTGTGTGTGTGTGTGTGTGTGTAGTCTCAAGCAGCGACGACACAGAAGCACAAGTCGTCCTCCTCTTTCACCCCGTTTATCGACCCACGCCTGCTTCAGATCTCACCTTCAACTGGCAGTGCTCTTAACAACGCAGGTTAGTACACACACACACACACACACACACACACACACACACACACACACACACACACACACACACGCCTGCTTCAGATCTCACCTTCAACTGGCAGTGCTCTTAACAACGCAGGTTAGTACACACACACACACACACACACACACACACACCACACACGCCTGCTTCAGATCTCACCTTCAACTGGCAGTGCTCTTAACAACGCAGGTTAGTACACACACACACACACACACACACCACACACACACACGCCTGCTTCAGATCTCACCTTCAACTGCAGTGCTCTTAACAACGCAGGTTAGTACACACACACACACACACACACACACACACACACACACGCTGCTTCAGATCTCACCTTCAACTGGCAGTGCTCTTAACAACGCAGGTTAGTACACACACACACACACACACACACACACACACACACACACACACACACGCCTGCTTCAGATCTCACCTTCAACTGGCAGTGCTCTTAACAACGCAGGTTAGTACACACACACACACACACACACACACACACACACACACGCCTGCTTCAGATCTCACCTTCAACTGGCAGTGCTCTTAACAACGCAGGTTAGTACACACACACAACACACACACACACGCCTGCTTCAGATCTCACCTTCAACTGGCAGTGCTCTTAACAACGCAGGTTAGTACACACACACACACACACACACACACACACACACGCCTGCTTCAGATCTCACCTTCAACTGGCAGTGCTCTTAACAACGCAGGTTAGTACACACACACACACACACACCACACACACACACGCCTGCTTCAGATCTCACCTTCAACTGGCAGTGCTCTTAACAACGCAGGTTAGTACACACACACACACACACACACACACACACACACACACACACGCCTGCTTCAGATCTCACCTTCAACTGGCAGTGCTCTTAACA
>PYXC01002032.1:0-12500 GCA_015244755.2 Tenualosa ilisha
AAAGGGGGGCATGGTCATTAGGTATTGGGTGGTAATAATTTGCCCAAGGGAGAGCAAATATCAGTGGTCCCAGATACGATCCCTGAGGCCATATATTGGTATATGTAAGTATGTCTTGATTTATGACTAATTTCTCTTTCATAATGTAATGTAAGTATTTTACCCTATGGGCCTTACTGAAATACTGAACTGAAATCACATGATGCCTATATGAGAACAACAAATCTGAGAATAACTTTGATATGGAAAAAATATAAATTATTTAGTGGTGGGAGGTAGGAGACATGCAAACATTTTATGCAATTTCAAGACCGGATTACTCGGGCACCGTTAATGATAGAGAGGAATGCTACACAGCATGGATATGGATAGATTCTGCTGTTTATTTTGAGAAGTGGTAGGCTGTGCCATGTTTTAGTTAAGCGATGATATGATATTTATCCAGGATGAATAAGTATTAGATAGACTGAGCCATGTTAACATTAGAATTTTTATATAAATTAATTTTTATTTTCTTGCGAAGTTTTCATCACAGCAACTAGCGACTAACACCGTTGGAAAGCTCAGGGTCCGGTTCCCCGATAACGTTCATTCTTAGCGCGCTAAAAGATATAAAAAGGATATAAAGGATATAAAAAGGATATATCCTACCGAAGTTGTTGATTTTCTGTTTGTCTTCCCCAAACTGTCTCTTCAAAATCTTCTTTACTGAGTTCTTAACTATTTCTTAATAGGCTGAATCCACATTCTGGCATCGATTTGTGTCATTTGCGGCTTTTTGAGCATGCGTGAAATTAAAGTGCAGGTAACAACAATATATAATATAATATACAACAATATAGAAATGTGCAAGTGAAAATATAATTAGTACATCAATATGACGAATAGGTGACATGTTTGCCTTTTAGAGGGATTGAAAAACAAAGCCAATTAACATATTTTGGCAATTTTTACTTTTTATAAAATAAAGCACAAAATGCAACCATAGCAGATCCTCCATGGCAGTAAGTTTAGACACCAACATGATAAAAAGCTGTAAAGCTGTAAAACTGTGTTAAGATAAAGCTTGTTTAAGCTAAAACTGTGTTAAGGTAAAGCTAAAGTGCTCCAGACCACTCTTATGAAATGTGACTTACAGAAGATATGCTATGCTATAAGCTATGAACATGTTGCAAATCATGTCATAACCTTAAGGTAGAGTTTAAGGTATAATTTAAGAACTTCTTAAGGGTAAGGAGGCTTCGGGAACCAGCCCCTGGTCATTCAGTTTCATGTGATATGTGCATGGTATCCGTGTGATAAAAACTCTGTGAGTAAGCTGACAGAGGAGAATGGGTGTGAATTCGGGGGCACGGTGTGGCTTCACCTGTCCTGTCATGCCCCACAGTTTGAAAAACACTGGTTTAAATCAAAACTTGCATTCCTGGTTGACAAAGAATGCTATGGCTGAACTGTTAAATGTATTTAGCTGATGATGGAACAGAAAACAACACAAATGTTCATTTAAACTTAGGAAGGATGGAGACAGAGGAATTAATGTGTCTTTGTTATTTTAGGCCGTGTTGATTATCAGTGGTGTGATCTGTTACTGCTCTGTCTGTTATACTTCCTTATACAGGTTAGCTGGCTGTAAAGTCATTGCTGAATCCTGTGAGATTATAGCCAGTGTCCTACAGTCACCAAACTCTCTAATAGAACTGGACCTCAGTCACAATGACCTGGAAGATTCTGGAGTTCAGCTTCTCTCTAAAGGATTGACTAGTCTCCACTGCAAACTGCAGACATTAAGGTTGGTATTGAAGATATCATGCCATCACTGTCCACATCACTATACTGTGGTGTCCGACTTGTGTAATCTGGCAGAATTAAAACTACTAGTGAAAACAGTGAAAAAGTAATTTTACTTTCCAGCCTATTTGTGAGAATTATGGCCTCGCAAAGTCAGTTCAGTACTTACTACTGCAGACACATCTGAACTAGTGTCTTGTCAAGTCTAGCGTCCTGTTTGTTAGCTTTCTATATGAAATAACCTTCACTTTTAATCCTGGTTCATCTGTTAGCGCTGTAGCTTATATTATTAGGCATCTTAGAACAGCTCTGAGAGAGTTTATACTGGGTGAAGCTAACATGTTGGTTATTTTGTCATGACTCTCTCCCTCATCTCTCTCTGTCTCCCTCATCTCTCTCCCTCATCTGTCTCTCTCTTTCTCTCTCTCTCTCTCTCTCTCTCTCTCTCTCTCTCTCTCTCACAGGCTCTGTAACTGTGGTATCTCAGATGGGGGTTATGTTATTCTGGCTCTGTCTCTGATGTTAAACCCCTCCTGTGTGAAAGAGTTGGATGTGAACAACAATCATCCTGGAGAATCAGCACAGAAGCTGTTATCTGATACACTGGAGGATCGTCATCATGAAGTCAAAGCACTCCAGTGTGTATTCTTTAAATCAGAGGTTCTCAAACCTTTACTGTTATTCCCCACTTTGAAAGAGAGAAAATTTTCATACTCCACCTGACTCCCAGCGTGTGAAAAATGTAGCCAAACAGGTCCAAAATAGAGCTGACATATTGGTAAGGTAAGGCAAGGCAAAGCAAGATCTATTTATGTAGCACATTTCATACACAGGGCAGCTCAATGTGCTGCACAAAGAAAGAAATGTTCAAACTGAAGAGACTGAGGCCATGATGGGGTAAAGTAACATTACTAAAATATTGAGAAATATAAGATGGGAAAAAGGCAGACAAAGTTAAGAGGAGAAAATAAATACATAAAAGAAATAGCCTAAAACATAATCAATAAATAATCAAAATAGAGAATAAAGAAAATAAAAAGTAAAGCAAAAATAGGGAAATAGGTAAGTATAGATATAAAAAAGAACATGACCAAATCGATAAACAATGAAAATAGATAAAAATCAATAAATAATTAAAATAGAGATGCAGATAGTAAAAAGTATGTCAAACAAATATAAATCAATAAGTAAAAACGGTAAAAGTTTTATAAAACCAATTATAAAACTATAGGCATCAGTAAAAAGCTTAGTCTTAAGTGTGGATGCCGAGGGAACATTTGTTTTCTTTCATCAGGGAGTTGGTTCCAGAGCTGGACTGCATAGAAGCTAAAAGCTGCTTCACCACATTTTGTTTTAACTGCAGGTTGAACTAAAAGATTCCTTTCTTGTGATCTGAGACACCTGGGTGTAGTGTATTGCTGAAATATGTCAGGTATTTATTTTGGGCCAGTCCTTGTATCCTTGTATCATTTTTATGGAGTTTCTTAGTGGTCTTTTTTGTCATATAAAGAGACAAGGACAGTAGAGATAAAAGCCACTTTCTGACATAAGGCTTCCGAGTTAGTTAACATTTTTGAAATGATAAAAAGCAGATTTAGAGATTCTTGTGACTGCTAAAATTCAACCAGTGGTGACATTAAGTTTTTTTTTTTTAACAGTGTCCTTTGTTCTAAGCCCCTTTGTGTAAAGAAGAGCACTAATCCTGGGTCTTTCCTCCCTCTTCACAAGTGCAATGACTTCAGTTTTATTTGCGTTTAGCTGAAGAAAGTTTGTGACATACAGTTGTTAATTTGATCAAAGCAATGATAAAGGGGGGCATGGTCATTAGGTGATTGGGTGGTAATAATTTGCCCAAGGGAGAGCAAATATCATTGGTCCCAGAATCGATCCCTGAGGCCATATATTGGTATATGTAAGTATGTCTTGATTTATGACTAATTTCTCTTTCATAATGTAATGTAAGTATTTTACCCTATGGGCCTTACTGAAATACTGAACTGAAATCACATGATGCCTATATGAGAACAACAAATCTGAGAATAACTTTGATATGGAAAAAATATAAATTATTTAGTGGTGGGAGGTAGGAGACAATGCAAACATTTTATGCAATTTCAAGACCGGATTACTCGGGCACCGTTAATGATAGAGAGGAATGCTACACAGCAGGGATAGATTCTGCTGTTTATTTTGAGAAGTGGTAGGCTGTGCCATGTTTTAGTTAGGCGATGATATGATATTTATCCGGGATGAATAAGTATTAGATAGACTGAGCCATGTTAACATTAGAATTTTTATATAAATTAATTTTTATTTTCTTGCGAAGTTTTCATCACAGCAACTAGTGACTAACACCGTTGGAAAGCTCAGGGTCCGGTTCCCCGATAACGTTCATTCTTAGCGCGCTAAAAAGATATAAAGGATATAAAAAGGATATATCTGTCAGACTCAGACAGGCGGAGGCAGTAGATAAACACAAGAGTCTTTATTTAAGCAAAGAACAAAGGGGTAACAAAAGTCGCGTCCGTTACTCTAACGGAGGAAACGGAAAAGAACAACGCTCAGAGGTTTGGGACAAAACTAACACACAGGAGTTAAGAAGTCAAACACAACAGTACTAATTTCAAAGATCAAGAAACACGGAGAGGGACAATATTAACTGGGGAGTCTAGGCTTACGCGACTGGAGATACGGGAGATCACGGGAGACGAGGGAAGCACACGAACACGCAGGAAACAAGGTAACATCGACGAGACCAGACACCAAGTGAAGCAAGAGGGAGGCTTAAGTAGAGTGGAGACCAGGTGACACCAATTAGAACTCAGGTGAAGGTGATCGTGCTTGAGGAGGTGAGTGCAAACGAGGAGATGAGCTGTGAGACCGTGGCGTTGAGTGAGGGGGCGTGGCCGTGACCAGGTCCGATGCGGACCTGACATTACCCCCCCCTTCAGGGGCCGCTCCTGGAGCACGACGGCCCGGGCGCCGGGTACGCCGGCTAGGACGACCCCGACCTCGGGGAGCGGGACGGTCCGGATGCTCCGCGTGGAAGGCGGTGAGCAGGTTGGGATCCAGGATGTCCTCCCTCGGGACCCACGATCGTTCCTCCGGACCGTACCCCTCCCAATCCACCAGATACTCCAGGCGACCTCGACGGCGCCTGGAGTCGAGGACGGAGTCGACCACATAAGCCGGGCCGTCGTCCAACAGGAGCGGCAAAGGAGGCTCAGGCCGCGCATCGGGAGCTGAGGAGAGAGGAGAAACATGGTGAGGTGCGTGATAGGGTTTAAGTAGGGACACATGGAAAGTGGGGTGAAGGCGGTAGTGAGGGGGCAAACGTAACTTATAAGTGAGCGGGTTGACCTGCTGCACGATGTCGAAGGGACCGATGAACCGGGGGCTGAGCTTCCTAGAGGGCAGCCGGAGGCGGATGTCCCGAGTGGAGAGCCAGACCTTCTGGCCAACCTCATAGGTGGGTGTGGGCCCTCTCCGCGCGTCTGCGTGGTGTCGGAAGCGTTGGACTGCCCTCTGGAGCTGTTGATGTGCTCTTTCCCAGACCCTACCACTCTCCTGGTACCATTCCTCCACGTTGACCACCGCGGTGGGTTCGGTGTGCCAGGGGAAGAGGGGTGGCTGGTAGCCGAGTGTGCACTGGAAAGGGGTGAGTCCGGTGGCGCGTTGGCGTAAGGAGTTCTGCGCATATTCGGCCCAGGGTAGGAAGTGGCTCCACCGGTTCTGATGATGAGAGCAGAAGGTGCGTAGGAACCGGCCGATCTCCTGGATCTTCCGCTCCGTCTGGCCGTTGGTCTGTGGATGGTACCCCGACGTGAGGCTGACGGCCACACCCAGGCGCCCTAAGAAGGCCCGCCAGAATCTGGATATAAATTGGGGTCCCCGATCGGACACCATGTCCTCGGGTAACCCGAAATGGCGAAAGACATGAGTAAACACTGCCTCGGCGGTCTCCGCCGCCGAGGGGATAGATTTCATGGGGACGAGTTTGCAAGAGGTTGACCCCACCACCAGGGAGGAGTGACTGGGACGGGACCTAGGAACCGGGAGACAAGACAAACACTGATTACGACAAGAATCACCCCATTTTAAGATCTCTCCGGTGGCCCAATCCACCACCGGAGCATGCTGAACCAACCATGGGCGGCCCAGGATTAGGTCCAAGGTGGCCTCCTCGAGGACCAGAAAGTCTATACTCTCCTTGTGGCTGGCGCCAATCTGGAGTGTCAGGGGGCCCACGGCATGCCAGATGGTCCGTCGGGTCATGGGCCGACCCACTACGGAGTGCACGACGTAGGGGTGGGGGCTCTCCCGACGCGGTAGCTTCAGGCGTCGGCAGAGGGAGCCGGCTATGAAGTTCCCGGCGGAGCCAGAGTCGAGGAGGACCCGGGCTGAGAGGGAGACATTGGTGGTAGACAGGGTTATGGTGATCAACAAGGGTGATAAAATTGACGGTTGCAGACTGGCTCCACTCACCTGGACGCGAGGCGGGCGCACAGGGCAAGCGCGGATGTGGTGTCCTGAGGCCCCACAGTAGAGGCACAGGCCCTGTGCGACCCACCTGCGTCATTCGGTGGAAGTGAGCTTGACTGAGTCGACCTGCATGGGGATCTCGGATGCGGAGTCGGTAGGAGCGGGTCGGAGGGGGGACGGAGCGGCACGGGAGACAGGTGGCAGGCAGCCCTCCCTCCGGTGCGCCACCCGAATGGCGAGCTGGATAAAACGCTCCAGGCCGATGGAATCATCGTATGCCGCCAGGTGGAGGCGCAGGGCGAGTTCCAGGCCCAGGCGGAAGGTGGTGAGCAGGGCCGGTTCGTTCCACCCACTGGCGGCGGCGAGGGTCCGGAAGCGGAGAGCGTATTCGGTGATGCTGGCACTACCCTGCTTCAGGTGGTGCAGTTGCTCCTGGATGGCGGAGTCGCCGACCGGAGCCTGGAAGACCTCCCGGAAGTGTTTGATGAAGGCGTCCACAGACTGTGTGGTGGGTCCCGCCTGCTGCCAGACACTCTCTGCCCACTGGAGGGCCCGGCCGTTCAGGCGCGAGATGACATACGCCACCTTGCCACGTTCAGTGGGGAAACGGCGCGGGTCCATCTCCAGGGCGAGAGTGCACTGCAGCAGGAACCCACCACAGGCCTCCGGGTCTCCGGAGTAAGGCGGGGGATCCGGAGTGGGCGCGACGACGCTGACTGGCGGCGTCACGTGAGTCAACAAGCTACTGCGCAGTTCGTCGACCAAGGCTCGAAAGGGGTCGGGGTTCTGAGCCTCCATGGTTATATTACGGTCTGGTCTTCTGTCAGACTCAGACAGGCGGAGGCAGTAGATAAACACAAGAGTCTTTATTTAAGCAAAGAACAAAGGGGTAACAAAAGTCGCGTCCGTTACTCTAACGGAGGAAACGGAAAAGAACAACGCTCAGTGGTTTGGGACAAAACTAACACACAGGAGTTAAGAAGTCAAACACAACAGTACTAATTTCAAAGATCAAGAAACACGGAGAGGGACAATATTAACTGGGGAGTCTAGGCTTACGCGACTGGAGATACGGGAGATCACGGGAGACGAGGGAAGCACACGAACACGCAGGAAACAAGGTAACATCGACGAGACCAGACACCAAGTGAAGCAGGAGGGAGGCTTAAGTAGAGTGGAGACCAGGTGACACCAATTAGAACTCAGGTGAAGGTGATCGTGCTTGAGGGGGTGAGTGCAAACGAGGAGATGAGCTGTGAGACCGTGGCGTTGAGTGAGGGGGCGTGGCCGTGACCAGGTCCGATGCGGACCTGACAATATCCTACCGAAGTTGTTGATTTTTCTGTTTGTCTTCGCCAAACTGTCTCTTCAAAGTCTTCTTTACTGAGTTCTTAACTATTTCTTAAGAGGCTGAATCCACATTTCTGGCATCGATTTGTGTCATTTGCGGCTTTTTGAGCATGCGTGAAATTAAAGTGCAGGTAACAACAATATATAATATAATATACAACAATATAGAAATGTGCAAGTGAAAATATAATTAGTACATCAATATGACGAATAGGTGACATGTTTGCCTTTTAGAGGGATTGAAAAACAAAGCAAATTAACATATTTTGGCAATTTTTACTTTTTATAAAATAAAGCACAAAATGCAACCATAGCAGATCCTCCATGGCAGTAAGTTTAGACACCAACATGACATTTTTAAAAGCTGTAAAACTGTGTTAAGATAAAGCTTTGTTTAAGCTAAAACTGTGTTAAGGCAAAGCTAAAGTGCTCCAGACCACTCTTATGAAATGTGACTTACAGAAGATATGCTATGCTATAAGCTATGAACATGTTGCAAATCATGTCATAACCTTAAGGTAGAGTTTAAGGTATAATTTAAGAACTTCTTAAGGGTAAGGAGGCTTCGGGAAACCAGCCCCTGGTCATTCAGTTTCATGTGATATGTGCATGGTATCCGTGTGATAAAAACTCTGTGAGTAAGCTGACAGAGGAGAATGGGTGTGAATTCGGGGGCACGGTGTGGCTTCACCTGTCCTGTCATGCCCCACAGTTTGAAAAACACTGGTTTAAATCAAAACTTGCATTCCTGGTTTGACAAAGAATGCTATGGCTGAACTGTTAAATGTATTTAGCTGATGATGGAACAGAAAACAACACAAAATGTTCATTTAAACTTAGGAAGGATGGGGACAGAGGAATTAATGTGTCTTTGTTATTTTAGGCCGTGTTGATTATCAGTGGTGTGATCTGTTACTGCTCTGTCTGTTATACTTCCTTATACAGGTTAGCTGGCTGTAAAGTCATTGCTGAATCCTGTGAGATTATAGCCAGTGTCCTACAGTCACCAAACTCTCTAATAGAACTGGACCTCAGTCACAATGACCTGGAAGATTCTGGAGTTCAGCTTCTCTCTAAAGGATTGACTAGTCTCCACTGCAAACTGCAGACATTAAGGTTGGTATTGAAGATATCATGCCATCACTGTCCACATCACTATACTGTGGTGTCCGACTTGTGTAATCTGGCAGAATTAAAACTACTAGTGAAAACAGTGAAAAAGTAATTTTACCTTCCAGCCTATTTGTGAGAATTATGGCCTTGCAAAGTCAGTTCAGTACTTACTACTGCAGACACATCTGAACTAGTGTCTAGTCAAGTCTAGCGTCCTGTTTGTTACCTTTCCATATGAAATAACCTTCACTTTCACCTTACTGAAATACTGAACTGAAATCACATGATGCCTATATTAGAACAACAAATCTGAGAACAACTTTGATATGGAAAAAATCTAAATTATTTAGTGGTGGGAGGTTGGAGACAATGCAAACATTTTATGCGATTTCAAGACCGGATTACTCGGGCACCGTTAATGATAGAGAGGAATGCTACACAGCATGGACATGGATAGATTCTGCTGTTTATTTTGAGATGTGGTAGGCTGTGCCATGTTTTAGTTAAGCGATGATATGATATTTATCCGGGATGAATAAGTATTAGAAAGACAGAACATCAATATGATGAATAGGTGACATGTTTGCCTTTTAGAGGGATTGAAAAACAAAGCCAATTAACATATTTTGGCAATTTTTACTTTTTATAAAATAAAGCACAAAATGCAACCATAGCAGATCCTTCATGGCAGTAAGTTTAGACACCAACATGACAAAAAGCTGTAAAGCTGTAAAACTGTGTTAAGATAAAGCTTTGTTTAAGCTAAAACTGTGTTAAGGTAAAGCTAAAGTGCTCCAGACCACTCTTATGAAATGTGACTTACAGAAGATATGCTATGCTATAAGCTATGAACATGTTGCAAATCATGTCATAACCTTAAGGTAGAGTTTAAGGTATAATTTAAGAACTTCTTAAGGGTAAGGAGGCTTCGGGAAGCCAGCCCCTGGTCATTCAGTTTCATGTGATATGTGCATGGTATCCGTGTGATAAAAACTCTGTGAGTAAGCTGACAGAGGAAAATGGGTGTGAATTCGGGGGCACGGTGTGGCCCACCTCTCATGTGTCCATACCCCACAGTTTGAGATACACAAAACTTGCATTCCTGGTTTGACAAAGAATGCTATGGCTGAACCAGTGACCAGTTCCTCCGGCCCGTTTGCTGATGGTTCAGCCTCCATGTTTATGTGACTGAGGGGACTTGTGTGAGCAGACACTACATAGAAGAGCACCTAGATAGAGACATTTTAAAATTTGACTTTATGAATCTCACATATATGCTCATATATGGTGGTTTCAGTGAGATCCTCCAGAGTCCAAGTTCAGTAACACCTCGCCTAGGAGCATTTCTGCTTACCTGTGGAACACACACACATACACATACACACACACACACACACACACACACACACACTCACACACGTCTGATGAACTGACACGCTGGCACCAGCAGAGAGTTCACCATCTCCACCATCCTTTCTCAGTTCCCTTTCAGAGCTCAAATTATTAAAGGAACTGACAGAGGAGAGTGAAATAACGTTTGTTACTTTAAGATGATGTTTAAACAGTCATATGATCTGTTCCTTTTCTCTGTGGTTTTCATTACAGGTTAGTTGGCTGTAAACTTAAGGCTGAATCCTGTGAAATTTTAGCCAGTGTTCTACAGTGTCCAAACTCCCTGACAGAACTGGACCTGAGTCACAATGACCTCTGGGAGATTCTGGAGTTCAGCTTCTCTCTAAGGGACTGTCTAGTCCCCACTGCAAACTGCAGATGTTAAGGTTGGTGACATTGTTTTATGGTCTTGACATTTCCTGGTAGCATGACATGAAGTAGGTCTGTAGCCTCCATCTCTCCACAGCTTAAGAAAAACCTTACCCATCTGGGGTAACACAGGTTATTTCTGCATGTGTTGGTTGCCATGTCTACTGTGTTCCATGAAGTCTATTTCTCTCACTCTTTCATACTCGCTCTCACCCTTTCACTCTTTTTTTCTCTCTCTCTCTCATACTGTCACTCTTTATCTCTTTCTCTCTCTCTCTCTCTCTCTCTCTCTCTCTCTCTCTCTCTCTCTCTCAGACTGTCTGGTTGTCTGATCTCAGAGCAAGGCTGTGGATTCCTGGCTTCAGCTCTGACTTCAAACCCCTCCCATCTGAAAGAGCTGGATCTGAGCTACAACCATCCTGGAGAATCTGGACTGAAGCTGTTATCTGCTAGACTGGAGGATCCTCACTGTAAACTGGAGACACTTAAGTATGTTCCGAGAATCTGTACAATCTGGATTGTGTGACGCAGAATAGTTTGGCCATTTACAGTTTTTTCTTTTTCTGTCATATGGGTCAGTTGTAGAACACAACATATAGAGGCTGAAATAAGACAGCAGAATTATGAAAATAAGTTACCACAGTTACCAGGAGAGAGAATCTGATGTGTCAGGCAAAAAACACACACCTCTTTTTTACCACTACACCACTGCACACAGGTGCACACAGGTAACCAGTTCCTCCAGCCAGACAACCCTTTTGCTGATGGTTCAGCCTCCATGTTTATGTGACTGAGGGGACTTGTGTGAGCAGACACTACATACAAGGGCACAGAGAATGGACACAGTCACACTCACAGAATAATTACACTCATGCAACAATACTGATCAGTAATAATAGCACTTTTTTTTGTTTCTAGCTTCTAAACTACATCATTCAGAGGGAGACAGACAGATAAAAGATTTACAGTTGGTAAAATGACCAAGATCAGTAATCAAAATAAATAAGTAGAGATTATCAGTATTGGTTTTGGAGAGAACGTGTTTCTGCTGAAGCAGACACAGATAATCTACACAGTCACAGTCGCAGAATAATTACACAAGTGCAACAACACAAGGATTTGATCTCACTTTCTCTTTTGATATGGCTGAACTAAAACAGATGTAGAGACAAATAACAGAGGGATTGTTTTCTTCCTGTCACGTAGACAACATACAGATAGAGACAGACAGTTGAGCTACAATAAAATGACAAAAATCAGCTACCAAAATATTCCTGAGAGATTATCAGCATTGTTTTTAGTAGAGAGAGTGTTTCTGTTGGAGAGAGGTTAGCTTGTCAGGGTAAACACAGACACACTGCTAGTAATTTATAAGTTTACTCTGCATGACTGTCTGGCTATGAGGTCACTGCAGCCCATTTCTTATTCACCAGAAATCCAGGAACCAACTGCTTATCCTGCATGGAGTGGTCTTTATATGATTCACAGCCAATGGGAGCATCTGTGTTACTGCCTATAGGTAGACTGAGGAGACCTGTGTGAGCAGCCACTAGATACAAGATGGGGAACATTATAAAACATTTAATGTGAAAAGGGTTCAAGTTGTGTAGTCACTGCTCTGTCATCTCAGACTGAGACATGGTGGTTTCAATGTCTTAAGAGAAGCAGCTGTAGTTTTAGATGAATGTCCACCACCATCCTTCCCTGATGAACCAGGGGCTCCTGAGACCAAGTACTGCATCACCTCACTCATTTCTGCACAAACACACACACGCACACACACACACACGCACACACACACACACACACACACACACACACACACACACACACACACACACACACACAGGTTTGATGAACTGACACATTGAAACTGGTAGAGATTTCATCTCTGGTCTTCCCTTCATGCCTCCAGACCCCTGAGAACAAATTACTGCACATGACAATGAACATAAGGCACAGAGACCCCATCAGGAGAAAGGGGGAACTGCAGAGTTAGTTATGCA
>PYXC01002032.1:17500-70380 GCA_015244755.2 Tenualosa ilisha
GTGTGTTTGTGCACCTCTTTTTTGTGCTGCCGTGTGTGTGTGGGTGATGCTGGTGTGCCTGTGAGTGTGTGTGTGGATGTGTGTGTTTGTGTGTGTGTTTGTGCACCCCTTTTTTTTGTTTGTGCTGCTGTGTGTGTGTGTGTGTTTCTGCGTGTGTGTTTGTGCACCACTTTTTTTTCTGCAGCATTGTGTGTGTGTGTGTGTGTGTTGGCAATGCTGGTGTGTGTGTTTGTGTGTGTTGATGTGGCCAATGCTTTGGGGGGGGGGGGGGGGGGGGGGGGGGCGGGGGATGCTGGTGTGGTTGTGGGCAATGCTGGTGTGTGTGTATGTGGGAAATGCTGGTGTGTGTGAGAGAGAGTGCACCGCCTTTTTTGTTTTCGTGTGTGTGTGTGTGTGTGCAGCTGTCCCTCCCCATATTCTGATGAGGATGTTTCTCTCCTCTCCTCTTGTCTGCAGATGCATGTAAACTCACACTGGACCCAAACACAGCACACAGACTCCTCTCTCTCTCTGAGGGGAACAGAAAGGTGACATGGGTGTGGGAGGAGCAGCCGTATCCTGACCACCCAGAGAGATTTGACTCCTGGTCTCAGGTGTTGTGTAGAGAGGGTCTGTCTGGACGCTGCTACTGGGAGGCTGAGTGGAGTGGGGGTGGGGCTCGTATAGCTGTGGCCTATAAAAGCATCAAGAGGAAAGGGAAGAGTGATGATGTCATAATGGGCTGGAATGCCAAGTCCTGGAGTCTGTTCTGCTCTCCTCACAGATACTCTGTCAGTCACAATAATAAACACACTGACATACCTGCCCCCTCCTCCGGCTCCAGAAGAGTAGGAGTTTACCTGGACTGGCCAGCCGGCACTCTGTCCTTCTACAGCGTCTCCTCTGACACACTCACACACCTGCACACGTTCCACTCCACATTCACTGAGCCCCTCTATCCAGGGTTTAGGGTTAATTATTATGACTCCTCAGTGTCCCTGTGCCAGATCACATGACCTCCTCCAGCAGGTACGTCCACCTGTCACCTGCTCATACAGTTTTTATTTGTATGTGTGCCTCTTTATCTCTCTATCCCCCCTTTCATCCCCTCTTTCTTCTTGTCCCTTCCTCCTGTTACTCTTCTCTATCCCCCTTACTCTTCCCTTCCTCTGCTCTCTCTGTCTCTCTGCTCCCTCTCTTTTTCCTCCTCCTGTTTCTGTCCCCCTCTCTTCCTCTCTCTTTCTGACTCTTCTCTTACCCCTCTCCTCCCCCCTCCTTCTTTCTCCCTTTGTCTCTTTTTCTTTTTACTCTTTCTTTTGTTCTTGTTGTTGTTCTTCCTCCCTCTTTCCTCCTTCTCACTCTCTCCTCCTCCACTGCTTGTTCTCTCCTTCTCTGTTTCTGTTATTCCTCCTGTTCTATTTGTCCTCTCCCTGGAGTTGCCCTCCCTCTCTCCCTTTTTCCCTCTTTTCTTTTTCTCCCTCCTCTCTTTCTTTCCACTCATCACTTTCCTCCTCCTTTTCCCTCCCACTCCGTCTATATTCTACTTCTCTTTTTCTCTCTCTCCTTTTATCTCTGCTCATCTCTTCTTCTCTTCATTTCTTTTTGGACTTTTTCTCTCCTCCTCCCCCTCCTGCTGTCCTCCCCTCTTCTTTTCCTGTTATCTTTCCTTCTCTGTTTCCACCTCTTTTCTCTCTCTCCTCCTCATCCCTCATTCCGCTCTTTCATCCTTGTTCCTCAGAAGGACCCTTCTCAATCTTGGTCCATTAGTCTCTCTCTCTCTCTGTGTGCCTCTGTCTCTGTCTCTGTCTCTCTCTCTCTTTCTCTCTCTATCTCTATCTCTATCTATCTCTCTCTCTCTCTGGCCCATCAGTAAGGTTGTTCTCTATGAGATGGGGGGAGGATGTGAGTCTTGTGTCTGAGGGAGTAAACTGATGACATTAGTGTAGTATCATCACTACAGTTTAATAAAGGAGTTTGACTTTGGCCCCTCTCCTCCTCCTCCTTTCCCTCTCTCTGTGTTCCTCTATCTGGATGACAGTGGCTTCATGAAGGAGTTTGACACCTCATCCTCTCCTCTGCCCCTTCAGGTGTTGGCTAGAGAGGGTCTGTGTGGACGCTGCTACCTGGACACTGAGCCCCTCTATCCAGGGTTTGACACTCCGTCCTTCCACAGCGTCTCCTCTGACACACACACACACACACACACATACACACACATTCCACCCCACATTCACTGAGCCCCTCTATCCAGGGTTTGGGGTTTATTGTGACTCCTCAGTGTCCCTGTGCCAGATCACATGAGCTCCTCATGCTGCAGGACACCATACTGAGATGCTGTGAAAATACTCAGATTTGTATTTTGTTTATACATCAATGCTTTGGTGATACTGTATGCAAATGTTGATTTTGCCTTTTCATATTTTATGTTCATAAATTTGTATTAGTACTTGTGCACTGTGTACAATGCAAAGATGAAAACATGATCTTTTTTCCCTGATTTGTTACATCTAAATAAAATATGATCTGTATTTCTGAGTCATCATTTGTTTTTATCTCTTCAAATGAGTTCACCATGACACATTGTCAAGGCTGTGTGTGTGTGTGTGTACGTGTGTGTGCGTGGGTGCTGCTGGTGTGTGCGTGTGTGCTGCTGGCGTGTGTGTTTAGAGGGGTGCTGCTGGCTTGTGTGTGTGTTGGGGGTGGTGCTGCCATGTGTGTGTATGTGAGTATGTGTGTGTTTTTTTGTATGTGTTTCTGTATGGGCGCTGCTTCCAAATTTGTGGGCGTGTGCATATGTGTTTGTGTGTGTGTGTGTGAGTTGTGGTGGTGTATGTGTGTGTGTGGCCACTGCTGGCATGTGTGTGTGTGTGTGGATGGGTGTTGCTGGCGTCTTTGTGTGTGTGTGGATGGGTGTTGCTTGTGTGTCTGCGTGTGTGTGTGGGTGCTGCTGACGTGTGTGTTGGCGCTGCTGGCGTGTGTGTGTGTGGACGGGTGTTGCTGGTGTGTGTGTGTGAGTATGGGTGTTGCTGGTGTGTGTGCATGTGTGTGTGGGCACTACCTATGACTCCTCGATGTCCCTGTGCAAGATCACATGATCTCTTCCTCCAACAGGTGTGCCCATCTGTCACCTGCTCATACAGCAGTGAATCTGGCTCCAGTCTGGCCTGGGACTCTGTGTGTGTGTGTGTGTGTGTGTGTGTGTGTCATATGTGTCATGCTGGCGTGTGTAGTGTGTGTGTGTCATATGCTGGCGTGTGTAGTGTGTGTAGTGTGTGTGTCATATGTGGGCGTGTGTAGTGTGTGTGTGTGTGTGTGTGTCATATGCTGGTGTGTGTGTGTGTGTCTCTCTCTCTGTTTCTGGTCACATGAGCTCCTCATGCAGCAGGAACACCAGAGTCAACAGATACATCCACCCATTCATACAGCAGCAGACATGTATTCAGAGCAAACAGTAAAAACACTCATCACTTCACTTTGTGTGTGTGTGTATGTGTGTTTCTGTGTGTGTGTGTGTCTCTCTCTCTCTCTCTCCCTTCACTTTGTGTGTGTGTTTTGGAGCAGACAGTAAACATATCGTTCGGATCGTGGCTGTTTTTGCAATACTCAGGATCTATAGGGTTGATAGTACGAACTCAATCAATCTCCAACCAGTAGAACACATTTTTAAAACAGGCTAATGCATCCCCATACATTTGTATCTCATTGAATTACCTATTACATTTTCAGCCACACTACAAAATGTTTTTAATACAAAAAATAAAAGTGTTAGCTGCACAAATCACTCTGCTCCTAAGAGCTTAACATTTCAGTGTACGAAATAGGTCAACAAAACGAACTTGAAAGAGTTCATATCTGAAATATTTTCATCTTTTCTATCTAAGTGAAAATAACATGACTTACCTATAGGGTTGATAGCACAAACTAAAGAAAATGGCGCATTACACTCACCTATCAACCCTACGGTGTAACAGAAGGACAAAAAGCTACTCTAAAATAGTAAACTGTTGTTTTAGCATGGTGCAGTAGCGGCACCTACTGGCAGACACTAGACATAGACACTGCCTTACATCCACCCCTTCTTTAAGTGATGGCGTCCCCGCCATCAGACACAACCAAAAGAAACCTACAGCATACTCTTAAAAATACAACCAGATGTGTGATGAATGCGTGTGTGTAGTATAAAGTGTATGTAAAAAGTGTGTGCATGAGTCTAGCAGTCAACTAGGTGTGCACACTAAGTGCTCCTAGATGTGTCCAGTCGCTCTTGCTTTGGCTCTTTGCCACAACTTCCTTCCCCTCTCTATCTTCTGTTGGTCACTCTCCGTTTCCCTGACCCGGCACTCCAAGGACAGTTCTGCAGGAGGATGTCGCCTCCTTCTCGGTGTCCTCCTTGGGGTCTCTGTCATTTGAGTTGAAGCAGCTCCACCACCAGTCACAAGGGCATCCTCCTGTGTCTCCACACTGGCCTGCTCCGTACTGGGCTGTTCCTCCACATCTACCGTCCCAGCTGCAGCTCCATCTCCCACTTCTTCCATACTGCCCTCTTCTATTTCCTGTTCTCCGTCCAGATCAACGTTGGCCTCCCACAGCTCACTGTCCAACTGGCCCTCCTCCAAGACCACTCTACCGCTTCGCTCCACTGGGAGGAACATGCATTGGGTAAGGAGGTTTCGGTGAACCACTCTCTCAGGACCTCCATTCTCTGGTTGCACCACATAGACAGGTAAGTTGGGCTGCTTCTTCACGATGACATATGGGCGTGACTTCCACCAGTCCCCCAGTTTCCGTCTCCCCTCCACATGACAAACTTTGACTAGGACCCTGTCCCCTGTGCCAAAATCTTCACTTCTGGCCTTCTGGTCATAGTACTTTTTCTGCTGTTCTTTAGCATGCTGAGATGTTTGGTTAGCCAGGGCATAAGCCTGCTTCAGAGAATCATGCAGAGTCTGGACATAGTCACTGTATTCACAGGGCTGATTAACGGTGGAAGACCCAAAAATCAGGTCGACTGGGAGCCTTGGATGTCTACCAAACATTAGGTAGTATGGGCTATATCCTGTAGAGTCATGTCGTGAGCAGTTATATGCATGGGTCATGGCATCCACATGTTCGTGCCAGCGAGGCTTCAGTTGAGGCTCTAGCGTCCCCAGCATGTTCATTAAGGTGCGGTTGAACCTTTCAGTCGTCCCGTTGCCCTGGGGATGGTAGGGCGTTGTGTGTGTTTTAGTGATGCCTGTACACTTGCACAATTCTTTCACGATGGCACTTTCAAAGTTGCGCCCCTGATCTGCATGCAGCTTTGCACATTCTCCATGCCACCTTTGGACTTCTCAAGTGTCAAAAAGTCCACGCAGACCAGTTCCATGGGGGCACTAGTGTGTATACTGACCAGGGGAGCCCTGACATTGGCTGTGGGGGTCTTTCTTAAGCAACACCGCTCACATTGTTCGCACCAGGCCTTGACCTCCTGAAACATTCTTGGCCAATAGAACCTCTCTCGTATCATCTGCAATGTTCTCTCAAATCCTAAATGTCCAGAGTCATCATGGAGAGCGGTTTTAACAGCTTCACGCAGTCTCTCTGGCAGTATTAGCTGTTCCACCTCTCCTCTATGGCAGTCCCGGATCCGGCGGTACATGACACCGTTACGCACCACTAATCTCCTCCACTCTTTTAAGAGAAGGCCTCCACTGGCGCCAACCTCCATCCTTTCGCTGCGGCTTGGTTTCTGGTTGCAGGTCTTAAAGTGCCGGACCAATGACCGGGTCTTCCTTTTGCCCTGCTCGGATCTCCTGTGATGTCATGGCGGGCAGTGCCTCCATTCCCATTCCTCCATATGGCTCGCTGGACTCCACAGGCTGGCCACTCTCAGGCTCCTCCAAGATAGCAGCAGTCTCCCCAAAGGACTCTTCCATTTCCTGGGTGACTAGTTCCTCGTTGTGCCTCTGTCCACCATCAAGCACTTGCTGGGGGCAGGTCTGCAGGAACTCGGTGACCTCCTGATAGGACATACGTGAGAGGGCATCGGCGTTGGAGTTATCCTGTCCCCTCCTGTACTGGATGTCAAAGTCATATATTGACAGGTGAGAAACCCACCGCTGGCCGGTGGCATCGAGCTTGGCTGTGGTCATCACGTACTTCAGAGGATTATTGTCGGTGAAAACAGAGAACTTGCGTCCATAGAGGTGGTCATGGAATTTGTCTGTGACTGCCCACTTGAGAGCGAGGAATTCAAGCTTATGTGCAGGAGACCTGGTCTCGGGTGGGGTCAAGCCTCTGCTAGCATACGCAATTACTCTTTCTGCTCCGCCCTGAATCTGTGCAAGCACAGCGCCGAGCCCATCTCTTGATGCATCGGTCAGCAGCAAGAACGGTAGGCTGTAGTCTGGATAGCCCAGCACTGCCGCATTTGTCAGGTTCTCTTTTAATGCCTGAAAGGCCTCCTCACATTCAGCAGTCCACAAAAAGGGTTGATCAAGGCCGGGACCTCTCTGGGCCCCTCTCTTCTTCCTTCTGGGGTCTCCTTAGGTGAGGCAGTATAGGGGAGCAGCCAGGAGGAGTAAGATTTTACATATCGTCTATAGTAACCAGCAAACCTAGGAACTGGAGAACTCCTTGCGGTCTGTTGGCCTTGGCAATCATTCACTCGGCTGATTTACTCTGGGTCCGTCCTAATGCGTCTGCCGACACCAGGTGACCGAGGTAGTTCACTTCTTTCCTAACAAACTGGCACTTTGAGGGTTTAAGCTTCAGGCCATGCTCCCTAAGCCTATCAAGACCCGTTGCAGTCTTTCTAAGTGCTCATCAAAGGACGCAGAAAATATTATAATGTCGTCAAATAAATCAGAAGGTGGGTAAAGTTTAAGTCGCCAAAGCAGCACGTTATCAGTCTTTGGAAGTGGAGGGAGCGTTTTGAAGCCCAAATGGCATTCTGTTAGCCTCAAAAAGGCCCATGGAGTACTGAATGCGGTCTTATGCTTGTCATGTTCTGCAACTCCACCTGCCAGTAGCCGGAGGTAAGGTCAAGCGTGGAGAAGTACTAGCTAGTCCCAATGACTCTAGGGCCTCCTCAATTCTTGGCAGGGGGAACGCATCCCTGGTGCTGCAGGAGTTGAGCTTTCTGTAATCCATACATAGTCTTAATGACCCATCTTTCTTGGTCAAACCACCACTGGTGAGGCATAAGGGCTCTTGCGGGGACGGATGACCCCTGCTGCCTCCATCTCAGTCAGCATTTGCCGCACATCTTGCCATTGGGATGGGGGTATCTTACGGTAGGGCAGTTGAAAGGGCCTTGAGTCCACCAGTGGGATCTCGTGTTGTATAGTTGTTGTCGTGCTGTATAGTTGTCTATGTTTTAATAACAAAGCAAAACTCGGAAGTACATACAAACATTATGGCTTTGCAAAGGAAATTATAAAATACAATACAAACATAATGAACATCCCTGCGTGAGTATGGCTGGAATTAGGGTGCCCCCACCCCTGCAGAATGACATAAAGATTGTCCCATTGTGGCGCGCGCTACCGCAAAGGGACGGCCCCAAGTACCGGACCTCAGGTTTGACAAAGTCACACTTCTTGGGATTCACCGTGAGGCCAGCCCCCTTTATGCGCTGCAGCACCTCAGTTAGATGACAGAGATGTTCTTCCCATGTGGCACTGTATATGACTATGTCATCCAGATATGCTGCAGCAAAGGAGTCTGTACCCTCCAGAACCCAGTCCATAAGTCTTTGAAACGTGGCTGGGGCCCCCTGGAGGCCAAAAGGCATTACTACAAACTGGAACAACCCTTGAGGGGTTCTAAAGGCAGTATATGGCCGGTCCTTCTGGGCAAGGGAAACCTGCCAGTAGCCTTTGCAGAGGTCCAAGGTGGAGATGAAGTTAGCCTTACCCAGCCGTTCAATCAAATCTTCCAGCCTAGGCATAGGGTAGGCATCAAACTGTGATTGGGCATTCACCTTACGAAAGTCTATGCAAAAACGGATCGTCCCGTCTTTTTTAGGAACAAGAACGACTGGATTGCTCCATTCACTGCAGGACCTTTCGATGACACCCAGGGACAGCATCTCCTCAATTTCATCCTTGAGCTTAGGGAGAAGGCGCTCTGGGATCCGGGACATTCTCTGGCGTATCGGTGACGTGTCTTTCAGTGGGATGGAATGTTCCACCACCGTGGTGAAACCAGGTTTCTCTGCCAAAAGACCAGGGGGAATGATGGCCTTTAGCTCCCCCAGCTGCTGTGGAGTGATATGGGACAGATCTGGAGCTGATGCCATCAGAGTGGTTGGAAAAAACTGCTCAGCGTTGTCCTCCTCCTCTGCAACCACCTGCACCAAGAGATGTAGACTGCCTGCTGTGTCTTGCTCCCGCCACTCCTTAAGCAGGTTAATGTGGAAGACCTGCTTTGTCTTCTTCCTGCCAGGCATATCCACCTCATAGGTAGCAGGCCCCACCTTGCGGATGATGGTGAAAGGCCCCTGCCACCGGGCCAACAGCTTGTTTTTAGAGGTGGGCAGGAGTAGAAGGACTTTCTGTCCCGGCTGCAAGGTTCGTTGTCACGCGGTCCGATCATACCACTGCTTTTGTTGGTGTTGCACCCGTTCCAGGTTGCTCCGGACCAGCTCCGCCATCTCCTCCATTTTCTCTCTCATTTTTAAAAAATGGGAGAGGACACTGTGGGCCTCTGGAGCCTTTGGCCCCTCCCAGGCTTCTTTAAGCAAATCCAGGGGCCCCCTCACCGGTCTTCCATACAAGAGTTTAAAAGGCGAAAACTCGGTGGAGGCCTGTGGCACCTCACGATAAGCAAACATCAAGTAAGGTAGCCAATAGTCCCAGTCCATTGGCCGCAACATAACAGAAAACAGTTGGAGGAGGGCTTGTGAGATGGTGGTGGCTGTTACCTTACGGAGGGGAAAGCCTCGGGATAACGGGTTGCATAGTCACAAACTACCAGTATGTACTTATGTCCCCTCTGAGTTCTTTCTAGAGGCCCAACAATATCCATCCCTATCCTTAAAAAGGGAACATCAATAATGGGAAGAGGCTGAAGGGGAAATGGACTGGTCCTTCGCTTGCTAGTGAGCTGGCAAACTGCACAAGTCTTGCAGTACTCTTGGACATCTCTATACATCCCTGGCCAATAAAACCTGGCGGCAATTCTCTCAAAGGTTTTTGTAGTGCTGAGATGCCCTGCCCAGGGGATGCTATGACCCAGGGAAAGCACACGCTCTCTAAGCCTTCCAGGCACCACTAGCTGCTCAGTTGTCTTACCCTCTGACTGATGATACAGCAAACCATCTGTTAAAATGTAGCTCTCTCCAGTCACAGTGGCTGCCACACCAGTAGGGACCCCATTCACTCTACTGACTTTACTCAAGACCTCCCGCAGAGTTGAGTCCTCTTTCTGCAGCTTCCCAAAGTCCTCAGCCAGCTCCTCCCAAATTCCTCCCCCTACCAAAGCCCCTTCCCCATCCTGAGTTTTCTGGAGCAGCCCAATTAGTTTCTCCCTTTTTCTCTGCTTACGGCTTTTCTTAGCCCTCGTCTTAACCTGGGGAATTACATCACTATCATAAAAGGGCAACTCTCTCAGGGGATCATTAATACTTGGTTTGGGGTTATTGTCTTTCTGGGATCTGACCTGTGACCTGGTGATGACTACATTAACAGGCTTGTTGGCCTGAATCAAGTCTGCCAAAACCAAATATCTTGCCCAAGGACCACTGAATGACTGAGGCGGTCAACAACCCCAACAGTGAGTTGGTAAGTCTGTCCTTGCACTTCAAGATATACCTTGGCCACTGGGTATTCATGTTCGTCACCATTAACACAAATGACTTTAATCTTTTGCCCGCTATATAATCCTGTCTGTCCACTAGGTGAGGTCGGACTAGGGTTTGGGAGCTTCCTGTGTCTATCAGGGCACGGGTTCCTGTCCCACCCACTAATACAGTGACAGTCTGGAGTCTACCCATAAACCCCAACTCCTGCTCATCTGATCCAGGAAAACAACACTGACCGGACCCTTTAGGCTTCCTAACAGGACAGTCTGGCCTGATATGACCCTCTTGGCCACACTGGTAGCACACAATATGATCTGGGGCTGTATTGATAAGGCGTTCCCTTGGGGCAGTAGTCTGTCTAGGGGGAAAGTAAGAACTTTTCTCAGCCACTCTACCTCGATCACTAGCTCTAGGACCACCCCCACCAACCGACCAATCTGACTTACCCCGTACTGCAGCTCTGGGGGCCATCTCGCAGCGGAAGTCCTTTGAGCCCCGTCTGGCTGAAACAAAGTTCTCCACCAGCTCAGCGGCATGTTGGCCTGTCTGTGGCTTGTGCTCCTTTACTCACACCCTGACATCTGGTGCTAGGGTACGAAGAAACTGCTCAAGGATAAGGGCTTCTCCAACCTCTTCGACCGTCTTCTGCTCCGGTCTAATCCATTTGTGGAACAGATCCTTCAGTCTGTGGTAGAGTTCTTTGGGAGACTCGCCTGCTCTGATGTCAGGCTCCCTGAATCTCCTTCGGTAGACTTCCTCATTAATTTCAAATTTTTCTAGGATGGCTTCTTTTACTTTGCTATAATCCATTGACTCATTACTGTCCATTGCCACATATGCACTACGGGCCTTGCCAGTTAGATACGGCATCAGATACACTGCCCAGTCCTCCCTGGGCCACCTGTAAACAGCAGCCAGGCGCTCAAAGGTGGTCAAATATTGTTCAATATCCTCACCCTCAACAAATTTCGGAACAGCAACCCGGGGCCATGCCACTGAAGCTGCATCCCCAGCTGCTACACTTCGGCCCAGAGCAGGGGATGGGGCCATAGGCTGGGCTAAGGACAGGGCTGGAGACTGCAAAAGAGGTGGCGCCATCGGTTGCCTTGGAGGAGGCGGTGCCAGTGGTGCTGCAGGCAGGGCGGCAGACGGATCTGGTTGTGACATTGCAGGCTGTGAGGGAGGCTGTGCTGTAGAGGTCGTCGCTGTTGGTGCTGCAGGCAGAGTTGAAGGTGGCGTTGCAGGCTGGGCTGGCAAAGCACGTGGGTGACGAAGCTCCTCAAACTCATCATGGAACTGATTAAGCTGGACTTGAACACTTCGCCAGCGTTGCTCCTGCTTAAAAACCTCACGCTCCTGAGCTTTCAAAGTTCTCTGCAGCAGAGCATACAAACCAGCCAGGTCGGCCCCTTCTGGCAAGGCTTCACCTGCATCTGGCTCTTCGGACCCTGGCGGACCTCCCTCTGCCCCTTGCGGTTCATCCATCTCTGTGGACTCCGGCAGGTCTGGCTTCAGCCGTCGGACGGACATCTTTATCTTAGCCCGACCCCGTCTTGCCCCTCTCCTACCACTTCTCCTCTCCAGTTTCTCCACGAGCATCACGATCCCACCGCTGCCACCATATGTGAGAGGCCCAAGCGGCCAGCTCACGAGAAGGGATGTAGACTGAGAAGTGGAGGTGGTAAGGATTCACCGGAGAGAGGGTTGTTAGCCCAAAAGTGAACAGTATTTATTTGCCAAAATCACACTAATAAACAAAACACTTGCACCTAACAAAATAAACCAAAATTCAGCTTCAGTCAACAGTTACAAGGCAGTTCAAATGGCTCTCACTACACCAACTCTACCTCTTCACCCGAGGCACTGAGCTACCCCCCATTTTATGCACTGCTGCATTAGCGCAAATTGGCCATAAATTGGGACACCTATATTATACCAATGAGCCAGGGATACAGCACATGCAAAGTTGACAAAATTACATGCTGGAATCATTATACAATTTCTAATGTCAACTGGATTCAGTGTATTAATAACAAAGCAAAACTCGGAAGTACATACAAACATTATGGCTTTGCAAAGGAAATTATAAAATACAATACAAACATAATGAACATCCCTGCGTGAGTATGGCTGGAATTAGGGTGCCCCCACCCCTGCAGAATGACATAAAGATTGTCCCATTGTGGCGCGCGCTACCGCAAAGGGACGGCTTCAGAGGTGTTGGAGGACCAGGAAGAACGGTGAGTTAATGCGTGAATGAATTTTATGAGAAACATACAGAATTGGGAACGACAAATGAAAGTTTGGTCGGTGGGTACCACACCGAGTATTGTTACTATTGATGTTGTGCAACCAAAGATTATGGAATGAGGGTTAATTGATAAAATCACGGTAGGACAACAAAGGACACTGAACAAACGCCGAACTGGCGGCAAACCCCTTTCAATCACCAACACCCAACAGTGCCCACACCACATACTATACATTATATTAAACACAAAATATATACATTCAGATTGTTCCCCCAAAGCAGCGCACATTACCGCACACATGCGCGCATAAATCGGGAACAAACACAACGTCTCTCGCCCTCTCCCCTACCGGCGCTTGCCGAGCAGCGCATGCAGTTTAAATTAAACGGTGAGACGGGGAGAGTTCAGCTTCTCACAGGCAGGAGTGGGGAACGCCTGGCCCAGGTGCTGGATCTGCCTTTGATCCGCCCTGTGGAGGCAAGGACATTTGGCTGAGAGAAAAAAAAAATGAAAATGTGTTGAGATTGACCATGCAGAATGTGGTGTGGAAATAGTGATGTTGAAACTTATTCAGAATGTGACACTATGACTGACTGAGACTTCCATGTTCCTTTCCTGCTGAAAGTGATCTATGTTTAAAGGTTAGTGTTAGTGCCTTGTGCCTGCACTTATTCCACAAGGTCTGTGAAGCAGACAAGGCTCCATTATTAAGAGTTTCCAAAAGCAAAGCAAATGGCCTAATGGAAGAGCACACACTCATTTACCTGCAGCTCTCCCTTTCTATAAAACTGTTTCATTACATCTAGTCAGGGAAAGGAATCCATAGTTTAGTGCTTTTTGAACTAAGGGGTTGAATGTCCTTGTGCTGATTTGCTGTCTGTCTCACATCATTAGATAACAGAGTGGAACACGTCTTTCCTCACGTCTCTCTGATCCATTTATATGACATCACATTTACACATTTAGTGGACACTTAAATCCTAAGTGACTTCCAAAAGAGATTAAGAATCAGGTTCCATAGAAAGAATAGCCGTAGTTAGAAACAGACACACACACACACACACACACACACACACACACTGCCAGATGGTGAGAGAACAGAAGTGGAGTCAAGTGCAGAAGGAGATAGTGAGAGTGGAGGGAATAGGGGCTTAGGGAAGTACAGGTGATCCTACACATGGTGTGTGTGTGTGTGTGTGTGTGTGTGTGTGTGTGTGTGTGCGTGTGTGTGTGTGTGCGTGTGTGTGTGTGTGTGTGTGTGTGTGCGTGTGTGTGTGTGTGTGTGTGTGTGAGTGTGTGTGTGAGTGTGTGTGTGTGAGTGTGTGAGTGTGTGTGTGCATGTGTGTAGAGCTTCAGAGATTGTTGATACTGAATCACAGAAGTAGAAACAGGGCTTCAGGTTTCTCTTGTGAGAGTGGGGAAGACTAAAGCTGGGCTGTTCAGGGAGCCCATACTGTGCTGAGATCAGTGTTGCGTGTCTGTATGTATATACTGTCACACCAGAGGAGAAAAGACTGACTCCAGATCAGCATGGAGACTCGTATAGTCTCTCTCTGGTATCAGTGTATGCCGCTACTGTGTTCTGTGCTCATGATAAGAGTCATGGGAGAGAAAAGGTGCTGGTACAAAAGCATGATCAAGGTCAGTTAACTCAAAATCAGTTACTGGAATACTGTAAGCAATCAATCAATCAATTTAACAATCAATCAATAAATCAACCAATCAACCAACCAACCACTCAATCAGTCAGTCAGTCAATCAACCAGTCAGTCAATCAGTTCATTATGAATTAGTGAGAAGGCCAATTGGATGTTGAAGCCAAGGGGCATAAATGTTTCTCCATTGTGTTGTACTTAGTACCCCAACACAGTATACTAAACATATAAAATAGTTAACCCTCTATGGTACGCATTATGATCCCAATGGCAAAAAAAATGTTTGTATGGTTTTTCCAGCTTTAAATGGACCCTTTTAACAAATCAACATAGTTTTAAAAAAATGATATTTTATTAAAGTTTTAGAATCTTGTTGCCTCAAGGCAGCACTGTACCATCGTGGAAGAGAAAATGCTTTTTCATCTAATCACACATAAAATAAATCAGATATCCTCAAAACCTTTCTAATTCAACAAAAACACTTCAACAAAGATATTTATGTGGTGTATAAAATAAAATAAAGTTCATACTCCATAACAAAACATTTACAAAAATGAGCCGTTGCCTACAGGCAACATTGTACTATTAGGGAACAGTAAGCTATGTAGTGTTACAATTTGAACAAAACTGGAAAAACTACCTGATTAAGAGGCATTAAACATTAGAACATCTCACTGTCATCAGGTGGTAAAGCAACCTGTGCTTTATATGTCTTTGCCTTCCCATAAAAGAAATTCGTATTCATTTCCTGTATAAAAATATTTTAAATTTATTGTAGGTGAATCAAATATTAAACATATGCATTGAATTAATATATTAGCTGTTTATTGTTTAAAATTAATTCAACTCCACTAATATCTTACATTTTTTTTACAGATATCATGAACTTCTAACTTTACTCATTATGGCAAACATGGTCAAAATGATTCCATAATGGTACAGTGTTGCCTCAGGGCAACGTACAGTTTTTTGTTATTTACTAAACTATGTATGATATACTTTTAGTAAAATTATTGAAAATACTTCTCTACTTATCAGTGAAGGAGGTTCAGATTTTTTGAAGAGGATTTGATTGATGAAATGTGGTGAAAAACACACTTTCAGAGAGAGGAAATGTGACGATCTGCAACATGGGTGCATGTGCTCAAAAAGGACTCAAAATCTCTACCTGTGGGGCATGTGACCACCAATCTGCCTCCCCATTGGCTTGTAAAGGGTTAGGGGTTTCTTAAAGGGGTATAAACCACCCACAGGGGTGCTTCATTTTTTTATTACAAGGTGAAAAAGTCCATGTTGCTTTAAGGCAACACCGTACCATAGAGGGTTAAGAATGTTGTATTCATTCTGATGCTGACTGAGAATGAAATGCTTGATGTTGCTCTACAGTCCTGGACAAACATTTAGGCCCTTTCAGCACCAGAACATTCAACCACAACTAATTGGGTTCTTGTCAGACTGTACTGTACATACTAAAGAACATTATAAGATACATTGCTGTAGGCCTATATAAAGAACATTATACTACTGATACCACTACTACATACAGACAACACTATACGATACATTTCTGTAGGCCTGTATAAAGAACATTATACTAATACAAAGTCATTATTCTTGGAGGAATCATTTCTGAGGGGCAAAGCTATGAGTGTTTAACCCTGTATTAAGTGCAGCAGACATTTCAGATCTGCTGCAGTGAGGGTGTGTGTGTGTGTGTGTGTGTGTGAGAGAGAGTGAGTGAGTGTCTGTGTGTGTGTGTGTGTGTGTGTGTGTGTGTGTGTGTGTGTGTGTTTAAACACAGTGCCCAAACACCTACATTGATAGGTCAGTATGAGGTGTGTGCATGTAGCAGAATTTGATGAGCCTTGTGTGCCCAGATCAGCCTGTGTGTGGAGTGATGGGTTTGGTGATACTGTGAGTGGCAACAGGTGATAAATTATCCCCCTAATTAATGGCTGTATGCTGAGCACAGACTTTGCTGCAGTTCAGTTCAGTCCCAGTCACTGACAGCAGCTACGCCATGTTTGGGGCTGTGTTTTATTGTTCCATAGTAATACTACACTGACAACACTGTTTTTATGGCTCTGTAGTTCTAGTGGGTAAATTATCCCATAGTCAATGAATGTATGCTGAACACCAAATATACTGCAGTTCAACTCAGTCCCAGTCACTTACAGCACCTGTGCCATGTTACTGTTTCTTTAAGAACAACTCCAGACTGATGGATGGGATGCAGTTTTAATAAATGAACCCCCTTCTCTTATGCTGAGCACAGAAAAGATCAAAAACTTCAGTTCCAAACACTAAAGTACATCTCTGCCACATTACTGTTTCTCTAAAAGACCCAAAGCTTCAGTGCCAAACACTAAAGTGCATCTCTGCCATGTTATTGTTTCTTTAAGAACTTCATCTGAGGGTTGAAGGACACACTTTAGTGCTGTTGGATACAGTGTTATCTGAGCTGTAAAACTTTTTGTTTGTTACTGCTTGTTGCAAGAACAAAGTTCATTTAGAAACAGTGATCAGCCATTACAGGAATATGCTGTAGGTGGTTAAAACGATCTTCAGGTAAGTGCATTAACTTGATCCATAATTTAATAGAAATGTATATTGTGAAAGTGAAAAAAAATCAAAGTGAGGGATTTTGAACCAAAAGCAAAAACAAAAAACAAACAAATGAAAAAAAGTGTTTCTGAAATGTGCTCTGAGACGTGTTGGTGTCTAGTTGTGTGTCGCCTACATAATGTTGAAGACGTGTAGAAGAAGATGTTTGTGTCTTGTACACAGTAGAGTGATGTCCTATGGTCTGTGAAGTAGATAAAGCTTCATTATGAACAGTTTCAAAAACTCCTCGGGGAGGATCTGTTTCATGACATCTAGTCAGGGAAAGGAAACCGTGTTTTAGTGCTCTTTGTCCTATAAGGGTTGAATGTCCTTGTGCTGATTTGTGGCCAGTCCCACATCATTAGACACCAGAGTGGAACATCATTCCTCACGTCTCTCTGATCTGAAAGATGGTGAGTGTGGAGCCTCAGAGATTAGTGATACTGAATCAGAAATCACAGAAGCAGAAGCTGGGCTTGAGGTTTCTCCTATGAGTGTAACACTTATGGGGAAGACTGTCACCATCCTATTCAGAGAGCCCATACTGTGCTGAAGTCAGTGCTGTGTGTCTCTGGGAGTTTATCTGGTAACACCTGAGGAGAAAAGCTGACTCCAGATCAGCATGATCAGTGACTCATGTAGTCTCTCTCTCTGGTATCAGCATATCCTGCTAGTGTGTTCTGTGTTGATGGTAAGAGTCAAGGGGGAGGTAAGGTGGCACAGAACATGTTCAAAGGTAGTCCATTCTAAATCAGTTACTGGACCACTGTACTCGATCAATCAATCAATCAATCAATCAATCAATCAATCAATCAATTGATGACTAAATATTTGATCAACATAACAGAGCTGAAATTAGAGAGCAATGATAACAATAGAAATGGTGGTGCTGTTGCTATCCAGCAAATTCAGTGTTTCACAGCTCTTGTAATGGAGCCAACATCCGTGCAGGTACATGAGGGGCAAAACTAGGCAACTCTAACCCTGTGTTCCATGGCTGTGTACCAGAGCTGTCACTGCACACTGAGCAGAAAAAGCTGCATCCAGGAGGATGTGGACATAGTAAATGTTTGTATACAGCACCTATCAATAACCGGGCATATAGAAGAGTATTTGTGAGGGAGGACGTGTATGTAGTACTCCCTCATTCTCCAGCACACTGCTATGATTTACTATGTCCACATACTTCCAGATACTCCTTTTTCCATGCAGTCTGTCTGATACTGCAGTTATCTGAGGAGTGAAACTGTAAGACTGGATAACCCTGTTCAGTGCAGCAGACATCTTTGATAGGGTGTGTGTCTATAGGCACATCTACACAGAATCACCACGTGTCACATGACTGTAATGTAGGTGTGCTGTATATTTCAGGAGCAGAGGAAGTGAAAAGTTGATAAGAGCTCTTTGTCACTGCTGTTCCCACACATATGTAGGCTTCATATAACACAGAACTTCTCCTGTTAAACTAGGGTTCAGAGGTCAACAAATCAAACACACCAGAGAAGGTTGAAACGATCTTTACACAACCTAGTGTCCCAAGTTCTGTGATGGACATGTGAAGGTGTTGGTTGAGTGTGAAGTCCCTGTACCTGAAAATCTCTAATGCTGAGCACAGAAAAGACCCAAAACTTCAGTCCCAAACACTAAAGTGCATCTCTGCCATGTTACTGTTTCTTTAAGAACTTCATCTGAAGGCTGAAGGACAGACTTTGTGTTATCTAAGCTGTAAAACCTTTTATAACTGTTTGTCACAGGAACACAAAGTTCACTCAGAAACAGTGATCAGCCATTACAGGAATTTGCTTGTCGGAGGTTAAAACGATGTTCAGGTAAGTGCGTTTACTTGTTTCATATTGATATAGAAATGAATATTGTGAAAGCAAATTCAATATTGTGAAAGTAAACAATAAAGCAGTAATGTTAATGAAATGTTCAGCAGGCATGTTAGTGTCTAATTGCTCTAAGGTCTGTGAAGTACACAATGCTCCATTATAAATAGTTTCAAAAACCTACATTTTCTATAGATCTGTTTCATTACATCTAGTCAGGGAAAGGAATCCATGGTTTAGTGCTTAAAGTGGCCTAAAGGCTCTCTCTTCTTTTTTTTTTTTTTTACTGTTCTCGAGGCTACAACTCCTGTGACATTCTACCACGTGTGGCCGCTTTTGCAATACAAACATGCAAATCTTCAAACGACTCGAAATCGAAAGTAGCATAGAGCTTGGCCGTTCCATGAGCACCACAGAGCAGAAAGAAAATGAAGGAAAACATTGGGCTGTTATTCGCATGAGACAACAACATAGCCTAAATGGCGTTGGGCAGGAAGGCCTAGCCTCATCTACTAATTTAGAGAAAGGATTAAGATTAAGAGTTTTTTTTTTTATTGTTTTTTTTTGGGTTTGGGTGTTTCATAAAACAAAACACATAGGCCTAAGACAGCCTCCCATGGAGATTTAGCCTATTCTTTGCAACTGACCTGATCCTTACCAGACTAAGACAGCCTAATTTGCTCTGATGTTAGTCAGTATGGTTCAGTTCAGTTGAGTTGTCACTCCAGTCAGACCCTCACGTTTGAATTTTATTTTATGAACAGAAAGTCTACATAGGCTAATACAATGTAGCAGGGGAGAGACGGGTCAATTGAAAAACGGGATGAATGGAACAGCTCTTTACTCAAAAACCATACTTGTCTGACATGTCAAATTTTGTCAGCATGTTCAGCACACAAGACTTATCAACTCCGGAAAAGCTTGTGTCATGATGTCATACCATCCCAAAGTTATCCCCGTGAACCTGTTTTTGAGTCTGATGGTAAGTAAAATCTTGCTGTATTTTATTTTTAATTAATTAATTAATTAATTTCGTAATCACAAGTTGTGTTTATTGTTTAATGCAGTAATAATATGACCATACAACAGATTGTTATAAGGTCCTGAAGTGTGCAGTGTCAAAGTTTTGAGGTTTAGAAGCAAAATAGGTCAGTGTCAGCAGTCGCTGTCGGGACAATTGAAACACCAGTTTCAATGCGTAAAAGCGGTCACACACAGCACCAAATGAATAACTGTTTTGCAATAAATAACAACTGCTTTGAATTAAAAACACATGTTTTAGTGAATAAAGCGTGTTTGTCACATCATAGGCCTAACTGTTTGCGACCAAAAGAAAGAAATCATGGTGTGCCTGGATAAAGGTCAGCTGTGTTTTGGTCACTGATCCGCTTTTGTTTCAAAATAGACAACAGGATGTTCTGTAAATCCCTCAACATGACTTAGGGCAGGGAAATAAGTAAATTAAATGAAAATGTAATCGTCCAACTCATATTGTAGTTAAATTGAAATGCGCATCTTGACATTGACGTACAGGGAAAAAAAAAAAAAAACGATCTATATTTTGAGAAATTAGGTGAGCAATGATGAGTACATTTGTATTTAGCAATGATGAGTACATTCATAAGTTAGGTGTGTATGTTTGTAAAAACTAGAGTGAAGTCAGTGGTTTCCGTTATCATATCATGCTATCATATATTGAAACAAATGAAAACTTTTGAAAACATCTTTGAAAAAGATGTTTAACTGAAAAGTGTTTCAGTCGTCCCGACTCTCCCCCACTTTGTTTTAATCTTATCCGTTATATTACAGTTATTTAAGCCATGTTCTAGGCCAGTCAGTTCTTGCTTATTAATTGTTATTAAAACATGATCAGAAGCCATCCACAGTGGATGATAAGAAATGGAGGAAATATATTTGCAAAGGAACATCCAGATATGTTTGTGTGAAAGCCTACATGAATAATTAAAAACACATCATTCTGTCCAGGACTGGACGAATGTTAACCATCATGTTATTCAACTTTTCCCCAGCGATGGCATGTGTGGGGGGCTCTGTATCTAGAACTCTGGTGTGTGTTTGTGTGATTCTTCTCCAGTGCAGTATCACATACAGTTCAGGTAAGGGACACGTTTTGCTGAGTGGGACTCTAAAAAGTGTGGGACATCCAGTAATTCAAGTATACAAGGGATGGGAATGGGGAAAAATGACTGAAATGATGAAACAGCAGTATTGCTGGATAATGTGGCCTAGTGTATATTGCTGGATAATGTGGCCAAATGTAAAATCAGATTTTTGATGGGGGTGGGCAATGGGCAGGAGATGCTGATAGGACATTTGGTCATTTTTGTGATTTATACAGCAAAATCATTTGAGCATAATACAGTGGTTCCTATACATTGATGATAGTGTAGCGGGCCGCTATATTTTAGATATGGAACATGAAAATGTATTTACGCCACTCCAATACTGGTGATTGAGTCAGTCTCTTTTGTTTGCATTACTTGTAATTACTTCAGTACTGCTAATTCAGGTCTGTATTGGAGTAGAAAAAAATACCATGAAGCTGTTTTTGTCAGGCACAGACAAGGCGGAGGCAATATTCAAATATAATAGTCTTTAATACGTAAACAAACAGGGGGGAGAACAGAAGTCACGTCCGTTACTTATAACGGAGAAAACAAAGAACAACGCTCAGAGGAAAGGGAAAAACTAACACACAGGAGTTAACGGGTTCAAACACAAAAGCACGAATTCGAACGATCAACAAAACACAGAGAGGAACAATAACCACAGGGGAGTCTAGGCTTACAAGAATAGAGACGCGGGAGAGCACAGGAGAACACGGAAGTTGACGAACTGGGGAGTCTGGGCTTACGGGAAAAGGAGACACTGGAGATCACTGGAGATGTGGGAATCACACGAACACGCGGGAAGCAAGGTAACAACGACGAGGCCAGACAACGAGTGAAGCAGGAGGGAGGCTTAAATAGTGTGGAGACCAGGTGAAACCAATTAGAATTCAGGTGAAGGTGATCGTGCACGAGGAGGTGAAGGCAAACGAGGAAACGAGCTGTGAGTTTGTGACGTTGAGTGAGGGGGCGTGGCCGCGACCAGGTCCGATGCGGACCTGACATCACCCGCCCCTTCAGGGGCCGCTCCTGGAGTACGACAGCCCGGGCGCCGGCGGTGAGCAGGTTGGGATCCAGGATGTCCTCCCTCGGGACCCAGGAGCGTTCCTCCGGACCGTACCCCTCCCAGTCTACCAGGCACTCCAGGCGACCTCGTCGGCGCCTGGAGTCGAGGACGGAGTCGACCACATAGGCCGGGCCATCGTCCAACAGGAGCGGCAAAGGAGGCTCAGGCCGCGCATCAGGAGCTGGGGAGAAAGGAGAGACATTGTGAGGTGCGTGATAGGGTTTAAGCAAAGACACATGGAAAGTGGGGTGAATGCGGTAGTGAGGGGGCAAACGTAACTTATAAGTGACCGGGTTGACCTGCTGCACGATGTCGAAGGGGCCGATGAACCGGGGGCTGAGCTTCCTTGAGGGCAGTCGGAGGCGGATGTCCCGAGTGGAGAGCCAGACCTTCTGGCCCACCTCATAGGTGGGTGTGGCCCTCCTCCGTGCATCTGCGTGGTGTCGGAAACGTTGGACTGCCCTCTGGAGTTGATGGTGTGCCCTTTCCCAGACCCTACCACTCTCCTGGTACCAGTTCTCTACGTTGACCACCGCGGTGGGCTCGGTGTGCCAGGGGAAGAGGGGTGGCTGGTAGCCGAGTGTGCACTGGAACGGGGTGAGTCCGGTGGCGCGTTGGCGTAAGGAGTTCTGCGCATATTCGGCCCAGGGTAGGAAATGGCTCCAACGGCTCTGGTGTTGGGAGCAGAAGGTGCGGAGGAACCGGCCGATCTCTTGAACCTTCCGCTCCGTTTGGCCGTTGGACTGCGGATGATACCCCGAAGTGAGGCTGACGGCCACACCTAGGCGCCCTAAGAAGGCCCGCCAGAACCTGGAAATAAACTGGGGTCCCCGATCGGATACCACGTCCTCGGGTAGCCCGAAATGGCGAAAAACATGCTTAAAAACCGCCTCGGCGGTCTCCGCCGCCGAGGGGATAGATTTCATAGGCACCAGTTTGCAGGATTTGGAAAATCGGTCCACCACCACTAAAATACAGGTAAAATCGTTTGATCGAGGCAGGTCAGTGATAAAATCTACGCCTAGGTGTGACCACGGCCTCTGGGGTATCGGGAGAGGCTGGAGCTTACCCTCAGGGAGATGGCCATGGCACACTCGGCACACCCAGCCACATACCTCTGAACATCGCGGTGCATCCGTGGCCACCAGTACCGATCGCGGAGGAGAGAGAGGGTCTGGGCAGCCCCCGGATGGCCAGTGCCCAGGGAGGTGTGGAGGCTCTCTAGTACCTCCTGTCGAAGCCCGGCGGGCACATACTGACGATCGGCCGGGATCTCGGGAGGTGCTGGGTCCTGGGCCACCTCCTCGGCGACGCGGCTGTCCAGAGCCCACTGGATCGGGCTCACGATGAGGTGTGCCGGCAGGATAGGTTCGTGGGACTTGGGTGAGTCCGCATCCCCGTGGACCCTGGACAACGCGTCAGCCACGACATTCTTGGACCCCGGCCTGTAAGACAGAACAAAATTGAAGCGGGTGAAGAATAGTGCCCACCGGGCTTGACGAGGGTTCAGGCGCTTGGCCTCCCGGAGATAGGCCAGGTTCTTGTGGTCCGTGAGGACTCGAAAGGGGTGCTGGGCTCCCTCCAGCCAGTGGCGCCACTCCTCTAGGGCAAGCTTGACGGCCAGTAGTTCCCGGTTTCCGATGTCATAGTTCTGTTCGGCCGGGGTAAACTTGCGGGAGAAGTAGGCGCAGGGGTGCAGTCTGGCTGGAGAGCCGCTTTCCTGGGACAGGACCGCTCCCGCTCCAGTTGTGGAGGCATCTGCCTCCACAATGAAGGGCTTGGTAGGGTCCGGAAGCGTGAGGAGAGGAGCCGAGGCGAAGGAGGCCTTGAGGTCCTGGAGCGCCCGCGCCGCCTCGGGGGACCACTGGAGGGTTTTGGGCTTGGAACGGAGCAGGTTGGTGAGTGGAGCGACCAGTAAACTGTAGTTCCGTATGAATCGGCGGTAGAAGTTGGCGAAGCCCAGTAGGCGCTGTAGCTCCTTGACCGTAGTAGGGGGTGGCCAGTGGAGCACTGCGTCAACCTTCCCCTGGTCCATCTTGACACCCTGGGCGGAGATGTGATACCCCAAGAACTGAACTTGGTGCGCGTGGAAGACGCACTTCTCCGCCTTGAGGTAGAGGTGGTGTTCACGGAGCTTGCGGAGCCCCTGTGCCACATGCTGCTGGTGTTCGGCTTGGTTCCGGGAATAGATCAAGATATCGTCGATATACACTAGGACAAACCGGTGGAGATATTCCCGGAACACCTCATTCATGTATGCCTGGAACACGGAGGGGGCGTTAGCTAGCCCGTAGGGCATGACCCGATACTCGTAGTGGCCGTTGGGGGTGATGAAGGCCGTCTTCCATTCGTCCCCCTCTCGTATTCTGATGAGGTTGTAGGCGCTCCGCAGGTCTAGCTTCGTGAACACCACCGCACCACGGAGCTGCTCCAGGGCGGCCGGGACCAGGGGGAGAGGATGACGAAACTTCACCGTAATCCGGTTCAAGGCCCGATAGTCAATGCAGGGCCGGAGTCCCCCGTCCTTCTTGGCGACGAAGAAGAAGCTGGAGGCGGCGGGCGAGACTGACGGTCGAATGTACCCCTGTCGCAAGGCCTCCCGGATATATTCCTCCATAGCGGCCTGTTCCGGCAGGGACAGCGGGTAGACCTTGCCCCTAGGCACTGGTTCTCCCGGCAGCAGGTCAATGGCGCAATCCCAGAGCCGGTGTGGTGGGAGTTGTGCGGCGCGTGCAGGACAGAACACCTCGGCGAAGTGACGGTAGTCGTGGGGAATGGCGGTGCTACGGGCCGAGTGCGGACTTTCGACCGAGGTCGATCCCACCACCAGGGAGGAGTGATTGTGACGGGACCTAGGAACAGGGAGACAAGACAGACATTGAGCAAAACAAGAATCCCCCCACTGTTTGATCTCTCCGGTGGCCCAGTCCACCACCGGAGCATGCTGGACCAACCACGGGCGGCCCAGGATTAGGTCCACGGTGGCCTCTTCGAGGACCAGCAGGTCAATACTCTCCTTGTGTGTGGCTCCGATCTGAAGTGTAAGGGGGCCCACGGCGTGCCGGATGGTCATGGGCCGACCCACTACGGAGTGCACGACGTAGGGGTGGGGACTCTCCCGACGCGGCAGTTTCAGGCGTCGGCAGAGGGAGCCGGCTATGAAGTTCCCAGCGGAGCCGGAGTCGAGGAGGGCCCGGGCTGTGAGGGAGACATTGGCAGCAGACAGGGTTATGGTGATCAACAAGGGTGATAGGATTGACGGTTGCAGACTGGCTCCACTCACCTGGACGCGAGGCGGGCGCACAGGGCATGCGCGGATGCGGTGACTGGAGGCCCCACAGTAGAGGCACAGGCCCTGTTCGACCCGCCTGCGTCGTTCAGTGGGCGTGAGCTTGACTGTGTCGACCTGCATGGGGGTCTCGGGCGTGAAGTCGGGAGGTGCAGGTCGGAGAGGAGGCGGAGCGGTACGGGAGACGGGTGGCAGGCAGCCCTCCCTCCGGTGAGCCACCCGGATGGCGAGCTGGATAAACCGCTCCAGGCCAAGGGAGTCATCGTACGCCGCCAGGTGTAGACGCAGGGCGGGGTCCAGGCCCAGGTGGAAGGTGGTTATGAGGGCTGGTTCGTTCCACCCACTGGCGGCGGCGAGGGTCCTGAAGCAGAGGGCGTACTCCGTGATGCTGGCCTTTCCTTGTTTCAGGTGGTGTATCTGCTCCTGCACCGCGGAGTCGCCGACCGGAGCCTGGAAAACCTCCCGGAAGTGTTTAATAAACGCGTCCAGCGACTGTGTGGTGGGTCCCGCCAGCTGCCAGACACTCTCTGCCCACTGGAGGGCCCGGCCGTCCAGGCGCGAGATGATATAAGCAACCTTGCCATGTTCAGTGGGGAAACGGCGCGGGTCCATCTCCAGGGCGAGAGTGCACTGCAGCAGGAACTGATGTATAGATTTAAGGAACTTTATTTTTTGCAACATCCGTCTTGTGATTTGAACATTTTGATTTAGTAAACAACTGAAACTTTTAAAGAAGTCTCGCGTCATTGACTTAAACTCAAGGAACTGGTCATAAAACAAAACTATTAGAAACTGCACCTACATTAGTCAAAGACTGAGCTCTTGGATGCCTCATGTGGAACATGTTACTTCTGAAGGAAAAACAAAGTCTCCATCTATTCTGCTGCATTTTAAAAGGAAGGTAAACTAAACTTCATTTAAGTAGACTGTTCTACCAATCATTTACTTGAGGAATGTTGAAGATGAGGATTAGCACGAAAATGGCTCTGATGTCTGAATGCTAAGATGAACATGCCAGTGGCTTTGATGTCTGAATGCTAAGATGAACATGCCAGTGGCTCTGATGTCTGAATGCTAAGATGAACATGCCAGTGTAAACACGCTAATTCCTGCTGGTATTGGAGAAGCGCTAGTGGAAGCCTGTTTGAGTTGGACGTCAGCTTTGTTTGAATGCTTGCTGCACTCTATGTGTCTTAGCACAAGAGGAATTGTGAACATCTAGAAGACTGAGAAACAGTCGCATATTTAGTGAGTTTAAAGAAGCTAATGAAGAAATAGTTCAGAATTTATCTGAAGCAGAAAGAGATGACTAGTCAAATTGGTATAAACCTAAGTGTGATGCATTTGAAAATTTTTATTTCTGAAACTGAAAACTGGGTGTCAGAAACACGTAAAGGGCATGGTGAAGATGATGTTATTGAAGACATTATGCCAAAGGACAGTGTTTTGTCAACTTTCACACTGGGTGCTAGAAGTAGACATAGCTCTTCAGAACAGTCTTCAACCAGCTCTGCACACATTAAGGCCATGGCAAAGCATCAGCAGCAGCTGCGTTAAAGAAAAACCAAGAATTAGATGCTGAGGAATTGAAGTTAGAGGCCAAATGTGAACATGTTGAGATGGAGACAGAGACTGCTGCTTCTACTGCCAGATTGGAAACGGTGAACATGAAGATGCTCGTGATGACATGAACAGTTATTATCACATGCGGCCAGATAAAGGGCTTAGAGAAGCCAAAAGACTGCCTCAGCACCATTTTGGAAATGAACTGAAAATAACCACGGCTTATCTTGACAAAGCACATCTGTTCTGGATCAAGAAAGGTGAAATCAAAGAAAAGTGTATGCATTTTAGTCCCTGGTAGCACCACTATTTTTCCCACAGAACATTTGATGCACAGACTTAATGTCCAAGGCAAGAAAACAGACTTCTTACTGTGTACCATGGGACAACAGAAGAAGACTCAAGGACATGTCTCAACAGATTGAGAAGTGTGCGCACTAGAAGGAACCACATACATTGGTCTGCCAAGGGTGTTGACACAGCAACATATTCCTGTGAAGAAAGGCAACATTCCTAAGCAACAAGATCTAAGCAGATGGCCTTAACTGTGAGAAGTCTTGCGCCATTGACTTAAACTCAAGGAACTGGTCATAAAGCAAAACTATTAAAAACTGCACTTACAATTATGGTTATGAGAAGGAATGCAACAGCATGTAGCATGTAAATGGTAGTCAGCATAAAATGCTTACAAGTGCTATTGTTTATTTGCTGTTGCCCTATAAAAAACAGGTAATTATAGGGCATATAACTTAGACAATTAAAATCACATTTTAATGGGTTGTTGAAAATTATCATTACACTCAAAACTGCAATAGAAACACAATATTTTGTAAAGAAACTTTGATCATTTTATGCCCATGTCTCTCTCCCTCCTCTGATAGCGTGTAAATTGTATCACTTTCAAGATATGCAAATTACATTGACATTTACTTAGCTTACACTATGAGTGTATGGAATTTAGTACTTGTCTTTGTTTTTACAGGGGTTTTCCAAGTAGTGGGCCCAGGTGAGCCTCTCTATGCTGTTGCTGGTAAAGACCTGGTTCTTCCCTGCTCCCTAAAACCCAACATGAGTGCTGAGGGGATGACTGTGGAATGGTTTAGGCTGAATCACCAGGAACAGGGATCCTTGGTGCACCTTTATAAAGATGGCAAGGACCAAAACAACAGACAGATCCAATCCTACCGGAGCAGGACATCCTTGTTCAAAGAAGACCTGAGGATGGGCAATGCTTCACTAAAACTCAGCAGGGTCCAGGTATCTGATGAGGACGGCTACAAATGTTTTATCCAGATGGAATCATATTATGATGATGCCCTCATTCAAATCATTGTCAGAGGTGAGACCTGTTTTATGTCAGAATAACCAGCAGTTTGATGTGTTGACACCTACAGTAAACTGACAGCATGTTCTGATGTCTTTAAATTTAATCAACATTTAGTTATTGGACAAGCACCCCGGATCATTTCGGAAGGCGTCAGATGGGATGGAGGGATCAGTCTTCTGTGTGAAGCTGAAGGCAGGAAGCCTGAGCCTGTTCTTGAGTGGCTGGACAGCAAGGGAGGACACTTAGCTGCAGAACCACCTGAGATCATCTCAAGTCCAAACGGTGTCACAGTGAACGACGGCTAATTGCTTATGACAGAGATACAAATTATGTTTGCAGACTCACACAGAAAGATGAAAAAACAGTCTTTGGGCAAGAAGAAACCGTGTTTCATATTTCAGGCAAGACACTACATTTGCTGCTAGCTTAAACTCTGCTGTTTTACTAAAAATGTAAACATCAGTTGTATTTGTCTCATTTTGTGTATGTTTTACAGATGGTACATTTACTCGGCCTTGGAAAACACCGTTCATTGTAGCTGTGTCTCTTTTTGTCATTATTCCATTAATTGTGGGTCTTATAATTTACTGTAAAGGTAAGGAAAACAGATTCATAGGTAGGCTAAAGATTTGGTAACTCTTTGGATCGCAACTAGTAATGTGTAACAAATATTAATAAACAGTATAGAATTTTGAATGCACTACATATTACTTACCTGATAAGTACTGGGAATGTAATGCCCAAAATGTTAAAAACAACAACAAGCTAATAAACTAATATAGAATTTCTGGAGAAAAAGAATTAACTGATTGAAATAACTGCATGTTCTGCTCTGTAACTGTACAGTTGTGTTCTTCTGCTGTTTTACTATTATACATGTTCATGTTTCAAGGAAAGAGGAGGGAGAAGAGGCTCTGGAGGCTTATAAGAAACACTGAAGAAAGAGAAGGTGTGTACTGCACATGTCTTACATAATGGATGTTCTAATGTTGGAGTCATTCAGACAAGGTGTTCTAATCAGGTATCATTATAAGTGCATTTGAATGTAAAAAGTATGTGTTGTGGGGTTGTGAGAACTTGATTTTGTGTGTGTCAAGGCCAGTGTGTGACTTTAGAGCTTTGTAGTGGAAAAATGGTGCCCCTCCCCACCCCCATACAAACACACACAATGAAAACTTTACGAATAGTCAATGTTGTGTGCTTTCTGATACAGACAGAGCAATCAAAATACATCTACATGGCTCTGTTCGATCAGAGTGATTAGCAGTGCCAAGTAATGAAGATAGGGTTGATCATTGTTTTATTTTTAGTAGGAAATAGTATGATGTGTCAGAGTTCCCACGCGTTCTGGAAAACCTGGAAGACCTGAAATTTTAGTGGTGGCTTTTCCAGTCATGGAAAACACCTGAAAATTATTCAAATGTTAAAATGTCCGAGAAAAAAATATATTGTCCTGGAAAATTATAATTTAGCCCACCTCATTCAGGTAGTATACAGTATACACTTGGTTCTGATTTTGTACTGTATCCTGAACCCCCATGGGGAAAATTGAGTACTGATGAGCTGTGACATTGTGTTGACTGTTTTCTGTGACAGTATTACGCTATGAACAGCATTCATAATGTAACGTTATGAAGAGCAGAACATGAACATTCCTCTGAAGTCCAAACCCTAATAAACAGTGTGTGTGAAAAGGAAAATATTCATAAAGTTTCACAAATATTGTTTTCTGTGATAGTATTGCTGTAGCTGTGATTTGAAATTTCTTAGTTGGCAGCCATACTGCCTGGGCCTCTGGACAGATTTAGCACCTTTGCATGTTTGACTCCTCAGAGGAGCACCAAATACAAACACCAATTCAGATGGTTGTATTTCCAGGTGATTTTCATCTAGAGAAGTACTCAGGGCATGGGCTCAAAAAAATGCTTCCTTCAGTGAAAGACTCTACAAGAGTTTGGTGAGTGAAGCCTCAGAAGGTACATCTTGAACTGTTTAGAAATTAATAATATCAATGTTGTTTTATAACAAGTTGACTAGTCATATTTGAATAAAAATATATTACAGTACCTGCAGAAAGCACATTTGGATTTGTAACTTAGTTTAGACACCATAGTCTTTAGTCGTTTTGGCTTAGGGGAATTCATTGCATTTTATCCATCAGAAATTAAATGTGTTTTTTTGTACAAAATGTAAACAAACGTAAAATAAGTTCAACAAAAATGTTATGTCTATCATATTACTTTTAAGCATTATATATATTTTAAAAGTACAATTTCTCACGAAACCAATTGTATCAAGCACTTGATCCTTTCTGACATATATTTTTCTTAAGGCACCATTTTTACTTGTTAGTGACAAGGGGTAGCTGATTTTAGCAGTATTCTTAAAAAACACAAGAAGAAATCCATGTTGTGTTGATCACAACATGGTCACATGGTCAAAAAATGTAAAGTACATATATGATCATAAAGTTTCACAAATCTTGATTTGGGGTGAGAAATTATATAATACAGATACTCATATTGAAATTCATAATGATTAAGCTGCGTTTCTCACCAAGTCTCCCAAATATGAAAAACTTTCATAATTAACTCCTACTAAGGCCTATGTGTGCTATATGTGCATTACAGGGACACTAGCATCAATATGCAGATGACAACACACACCACATAGAATAACAAGTAGACAAATACAGTTCTGTATGTACAAGGGTTTAATAATCACATCTTGGAATAGCCATCAGCCATGTCTTCAAAGACATTTTAAAATTGGCTGAAACTTGTATATTGTCCAACCAGAACTGAGTTCCCTTTTTCAACTGCACTAATTGAAAAGGCTGATTGATTGGCCAAAAGCAATCTTCCTGAAATTTACATAATAATCACCTCTCACAGAGGATCTAGAGACCCTTAGTTTATCTCTACAAATTATATGCATTGCTTGAATGGTGGTGATGCAAGATCATGAGTAAGTTTATACATCAAATACATATCAGCAAAAACAAAGGAAACCTACAGTGGTCAATAATTTGTGTTTTGTTACATTGTTATGGTGATGTTATTTCCTTCTTTTTTTCCAAGAACTTTTATAGCCTGTTAGTAGAGGATGCCTAGAAGTTGTTAGATCGTCAAACCTGCCTGGGACCAACTTGTAGAGTCCTTTAATTTCTGTGAAGGAAATTTTGACATTCTACTCTGGTCATTGATGGGTTAAGAGGACTCTATGTGTCAAAATATGTGTTAATAAATACCCATTATAAAATATGTGTTATCTGTTTTTATGCAGGATAAATCAGTGTCAGCTCTCTAACACAAGGTGTAAAATGATTGCATCAGTGCTGCAAAAGTCAACTACTTTAACAGAACTGGACATGAGTAATAACACCCTGGAAGATAAGGGACTGCAGATGCTCTGTGATGGATTAAGAGATCCACAATGCAAGCTTAAGAAGCTGAGGTCAGTCATTGATCAATATGTCAGCTGCCACCACTTTCAGGTGTTTCACACTCACATAACTAAAGAATGAAATGGTGTTAATTTAAAATGCTGAATATAGAGCAAAGAACCAATAAGCAGAAAATAATTACCCAGGGTGGTGTAAAGTGGAGAACACTCGTCTTACAGAACACTTCGGATACAGAACACTTCATATCATACATTCAATGGCGTAGCTATCAGTAAGCAGACACTGTAGTTAGGGAGTGTAAAGCAGAGAACACTTCTTACAACAGGTCCAGTCAAACTATTGATTAATTTCTGATTGGATGACACACATTGTACACATCACTAAGAGTGGCAATATACCACGGGTGACTCTTTACAGCTAGCAATCACTCATTTTCCATCACACATTTTCCATTGAGTTGACTCACATTGATGTGCTATTAATTCAAAGCGAGAGAACAGCGATTTTCATAATGTCGTATTTGTCAGTTCTCTCCAAAGAAAACATCTTCAAGAGTAGTGTGAATATGCAGCTTGGTGTGTACATTTTAGCCTTTCTCTAAACTTCCAAGTCACTGATTAAACTGTTGCATTGCTTAGGAAAGGGACACTAAGTAAGCTTGGAACTATTTTGGGGAGCGGAGGTTGAATGAACAGAAATGAAAACTGAATGGTAGAAAACACAATGTGATGTCTTAAAGCTTCATCAGTTGGTAATGGGACTGTTGTATAAAAGCAATATAACACTTTTGGTTGTGAAGTTGGTTAGTGGATATTGCCACAGCTGTGGTTACTTATGGCACTTTTGGTGCGAATTTAAGAAAATGCAAGACATTTCTCACCAAAAAACTCACTCAAAAGTGCAAGTTGAATAAAATACTAAACTAGAAAGCACTGCATCTGTTCCTTGTCCTTATACCGACGTCCAAAAAATTCATCCAAATCCGTGCAGTACTATTTGAGTTATTTTGTACACAGATAAACAAACAAACAAACAAACAGACAGACAAACAGACAAACACCAGCGAAAAAAAAAACCTCCTTGGTGGATGTAATAATAAACGTGAGGAAAACTAAAATCCTACATACAGTAAAAATTAAGGCAATTTTATACTGTTAATGTTTGTTCCATTTTTAGCTGTGTTTCACATGTTAATGGTTAAGTATGAAAGTGTTGGTCTATGAATGCAATGAATGATCTTCATTCAGTCTTTTTCACAAGTTTGCCCTTCATAGGCACACTCTAATATTATGTATGTTTTACAAATGTGGTTCAGATAATGAGCACAAAATCATTTAAAGTTCTGAGGGATGGTGACCCAGGAAATGTAGTCTTGTTGTATTACACAATGGTGCTAATTCATTCTATGATCTTTATTGTCATATTTGCCTTACAGACTAGCTGACTGTAAACTTAGTGCTGAATCTTGTGAGATTGTAGCCAGTGTTCTACAGTCACCAGACTCCCTGATAGGGCTGGACCTGAGTGATAATGACAATATCTGTAGTTGGAGTATAGGACAGGTGGAGTCCAGCTTCTCTCTACGGGACTGTCTAATCCCCATTGCAAAAAACAGTATTAAATATTCAGGATTACAGTTTTAGTTATATCTGAATGTCTTCTGCAGAAACATTTACTGTATGTTTAATAATAATAGATTTGATTTGCTGTTTTTTCTTGTGCACAAAATCCTCCATTTACAGCTGAAAGTCTGATACTATTCTGATATCTCATTGGTTCTTCTATCATATCATATTTACAATTTATTATTGGTTCTCCTATCATATTAATTGATCTCCTTTGTTATTATTGTGGTTATAATTATTAGCCCATTGCCAGAAATGAAAATTAGCTGTGGTGAGGAGACGCACATGTGCACAATCAATCCCATATGAATAGACAACTGCTTATTCAGTGATTTTCACCAAATGTTGAACGTCAAATATTTGATTTAGCAGGCATAGCTATTCAAAGGTAAGCATGATCTCACAGTAAAGTGATGATGAGGTGTTGAAGTCTAACAATACTATGGCTGTGTTGAGGGAGTTTAAAAGGGTATTGACAGCAGTGTTAAGTAATGCTGTGAGGTTAACCCTGCCAGGTTTGAAAAACTGAAAAGGGTTGAAAATTCATTCAAAACAGAAAAATGTATTCTAAAATAACCAAATGTAATTAGTTACATTACTTTGTTAAAATAATTGAAATAGTTACGCTTTACATTTTTAGATAGGGTAACTTGTAATTGTACCTCATTACATTTCCAAAGTAACATTCCCAACACTGCATATGTCTTTAAGTTCCATCAATCTCCCCGTAGGCCTACAGTGATTTGACTTTGATGTAAGCAGCTAAGGTTCATTGAACAGAGGTGTGACATCCTCTTTTTGGTTGGTTGAAAAACCAGATGTGAAGCTGCACTCTGGATCATCTGTAATGATCTCACAGCACAGGCTGGAAGACCTTTTAGGAGGGCATTGCAATAGTCATGGCGAGAGATTACCAAAGTCTGTACCAGGAGCTGGGTTGCATGTTGGGTTTGGTACGGCCTGATCTTTCTTATGTTGAATAGAGAAAAGCAGCACAACCGAGCTACAGAGGCAGTGTGATCAGTAAAGGGTAGCTGGTCATCAATCATGACGCCCAGGTTTCTTCTGTGTAGAGCATGTCTAAAATGCTTGTGAAGTGCTGTGGGGTATTTCATATGTGGTTTTAAAGTTACGAGGGAATGAAAAGCTCTGGTTTTTATGTGATGTTGACTTTGCCTATGTAGTGTGTGTTGTGTCTTGATGAATATTTTTCATTTATCTTGAATAAATGAATTCCATTGTCTCCATGCCTAGGCTGTTAAAGTAAAGCCAAACTGGTTTGTGCTGGCCCAAGTGGTGACCATGACACTGGAAAGGTCCATCTTGTCTCCCATACCATCTGCACGCCAGTTGTGCCACAGCGTCCCTGTTGTTTGACAGTGTTGTGATGTGTTACTGTCCTCTCTATTGCCTTTAACAGGCTAAATGGCTGTAAACTCCATGCTAAATCCTGCAAGTTTCTTGCCAGCGTTCTACAGTCACCAAACTCCCTGATAGAACTGGACCTGAGTGACAATAACCTGGGAAATTCTGGAGATCAGCTTCTCTCTAAGGGACTGACTAGTCCCCACTGCAAACTGCAGACATTAAGGTTGGTATTGAAGATATCATGCCATCACTGTCCACATCACTATACTGTGGTGTCCGACTTCTTTTAATCTGGCAGAATTAAAACTACTAGTGAAAACAGTGAAAAAGTAATTTTACCTTCCAGCCTATTTGTGAGAATTATGGCCTTGCAAAGTCAGTTCAGTACTTACTACTGTAGACACATCTGAACTAGTGCCTAGTCAAGTCTAGCGTCCTGTTTGTTAGCTTTCCATATGAAATAACCTTCACTTTTAATCCTACTTCATCTGTTAGCGCTGTAGCTTATATTATTAGGCATCTTAGAACAGCTCTGAGAGAGTTTATACTGGGTGAAGCGAACATGTTGGTTATTTTGTCATGGCTCTCTCCCTCATCTCTCTCTGTCTCCCTCATCTCTCTCCCTCATCTGTCTCTCTCTTTGTCTCTTTCTCTCATCTCTCTCTCTCTCTTTCTCTCTCTCTCTCTCTCTGTCTCTCGGAACTATTTTGGGGAGCGGAGGTCGAATGAACAGAAATGAAAACTAAATGGTCGAAAACACAATTTGTCATATTTGCCTGACAGACTAGCTGACTGTAAACTTAGTGCTGAGTCTTGTGAGATTGTAGCCAGTGTTCTACAGTCACCAGACTCCCTGATGGAGCTGGACCTGAGTGATAATGACAATATCTGTAGTTGGAGTATAGGACAGGTGGAGTCCAGATTCTCTCTAAGGGACTGTCTAATCCCCACTGCAAAAACAGTATTAAATATTCAGGATTACAGTTTCAGTTACATCTGAATGTCTTTGGCAGAAACATTTACTGTATGTCTAATAATAATAGATTTGATTTGCTGTCTTTTCTTGTGCACAAAATCCTCCATTTACAGCTGAAAGTCTGATACTATTCTGATATGTCTAATTGGTTCTCCTGGGATGTCATATTTACAATTTATTATTGGTTCTCCTATCATATTAATTTATCTCCTTTGTTATTATTTTGGTTATAATTATTAGCCCATTGCCAGAAATGGAAATTAGCTGTGGTGAGGAGACGCACATGTGCACAATCAATCCCACATGAATAGACAACTGCATATTCAGTAATTTTCAGCAAATGTTGAACGTCAAATATTTGATTTAGCAGGCATAGCTATTCAAAGGTAAGCATGATCTCAAAGTAAAGTGATGATGAGGGGTTGAAGTCTAACAATACTATGGCTGTGTTGAGGGAGTTTAAAAGGGTATTGACAGCAGTGTTAAGTAATGCTGTGAGGTTAACCCTGCCAGGTTTGAAAAACTGAAAAGGGTTGAAAATTAATTCAAAACATAGAAAAATGTATTCTAAAAGTAATCAAATGTAATTAGTTACATTACTTTGTTAAAATAATTGAAATAGTTACACTTTACATTTTTAGGTACGGTAACTTGTAATTGTAGCTCATTACATTTCCAAAGTAACATTCCCAACACTGTGTATGTCTTTATGGTCCATCAATCTCCCTGTAGGCCTACAGTGATTTGACTTTGATGCAAGCAGCTAAGGTTCATTGAACAGAGGTCTGACATCCTCTTTTTGGCTGGTTGGAAACCAGACATGCAGCTGCACTCTGGATCATCTGTAATGATCTCACAGCACAGGCTGGAAGACCTGTTAGGAAGGCATTGCAATAGTCAAGGCAAGAGATAACCAAGGTCTGTACCAGGAGCTGGGTTGCATGTTGGGTTTGGTATGGCCTGATCTTTCTTATGTTGAATAGAGAAAAGCAGCACAACCGAGCTACAGAGGCAGTGTGATCAGTAAAGGGTAGCTGGTCATCAATCATGACGCCCAGGTTTCTTCTGTGTAGAGCATGTCTAAAATGCTTGTGAAGTGCTGTGGGGTATTTCATATGTGGTTTTAAAGTTACGAGGGAATGAAAAGCTCTGGTTTTTATGTGATGTTGACTTTGCCTATGTAGTGTGTGTTGTGTCTTGATGAATATTTTTCATTTATCTTGAATAAATGAATTCCATTGTCTCCATGCCTAGGCTGTTAAAGTAAAGCCAAACTGGTTTGTGCTGGCCCAAGTGGTGACCATGACACTGGAAAGGTCCATCTCATCTCCCATACCATCTGCACGCCAGTTGTGCCACAGCGTCCCTGTTGTTTGACAGTGTTGTGATGTGTTACTGTCCTCTCTATTGCCTTTAACAGGCTAAATGGCTGTAAACTCCATGCTAAATCCTGCAAGTTTCTTGCCAGCGTTCTACAGTCACCAAACTCCCTGATAGAACTGGACCTGAGTGACAATAACCTGGGAAATTCTGGAGATCAGCTTCTCTCTAAGGGACTGACTAGTCCCCACTGCAAACTGCAGACATTAAGGTTGGTATTGAAGATATCATGCCATCACTGTCCACATCACTATACTGTGGTGTCCGACTTCTTTTAATCTGGCAGAATTAAAACTACTAGTGAAAACAGTGAAAAGTAATTTTACCTTCTAGCCTATTTGTGAGAATTATGGCCTTGCAAAGTCAGTTCAGTACTTACTACTGTAGACATCTGAACTAGTGTCTTGTCAAGTTTAGCGTCCTGTTTGTTAGCTTTCCATATGAAATAACCTTCACTTTTAATCCTACTTCATCTGTTAGAGCTGTAGCTTATATTATTAGGCATCTTAGAACAGCTCTGAGAGAGTTTATACTGGGTGAAGCTAACATGTTGGTTATTTTGTCATGACTCTCTCCCTCATCTCTCTCTGTCTCCCTCATCTCTCTCCCTCATCTGTCTCTCTCTTTCTCTCTCTCCCTCCTCTCTCTCTCTCTCTGTCTCTCTCTCTCTCTCTCACAGGCTCTGTAACTGTGGTATCTCAGATGGGGGTTATGTTATGCTGGCTCTGTCTCTGATGTTAAACCCCTCCTGTGTGAAAGAGTTGGATGTGAACAACAATCATGCTGGAGAATCAGCACAGAAGCTGTTATCTGATACACTGGAGGATCGTCATCATGAAGTCAAAGCACTTCAGTGTGTATTCTTTAAATCAGAGGTTCTCAAACCTTTACTGTCATTCCCCACTTTGATAGAGAGAAAATTTTCATACTCCACCTGACTCCCAGCGTGTGAAAAATGTAGCCAAACAGGTCCAAAATAGGGCTGACATATTGGTAAGGTAAGGCAAGGCAAAGCAAGATCTATTTATGTAGCACATTTCATACACAAGGCAGCTCAATGTGCTGCACAAAGAAAGAAATGTTCAAACTGAAGAGACTGAGGCCATGATAGGGTAAAGTAACATTACTAAAATATTGAAAAATATAAGATTGGGGAAAAAGGCAGACAAAGTTAAGAGGAGAAAATAAATAGATAAAAGAAATAGCCTAAAAAATGGCTAAATCAATAAATAATCAAAATAGAGAATAAAGAAAATAAAAAGTAAATCAAAAATAGGGAAATAGGTAAGTATAGATATAAAAAAGAACATGACCAAATCGATAAACAATGAAAATAGATAAAAATCAATAAATAATTAAAATAGAGATGCAGCTAGTAAAAAGTATGTCAAACAAGTATAAATAAATTAGTAAAAACGGTAAAAGTTTTATAAAACCAATTATAAAACTATAGGCATCAGTAAAAAGCTCAGTCTTAAGTGTGGATGCCGTGGGAGCATTTGTTTTATTTCATCAGGGAGTTGGTTCCAGAGCTGGACTGCATAGAAGCTAAAAGCTGCTTCACCACATTTTGTTTTAACTGCAGGTTGAACTAAAAGATTCCTTTCTTGTGATCTGAGACACCTGGGTGTAGTGTATTGCTGAAACATGTCAGGTATTTATTTTGGGCCAGTCCTTGTATCCTTGTATCATTTGTTTGAGTTTCTTAGTGGTCTTTTTTGTCATATAAAGAGACAGGTACAGTAGCGATAAAAGCATGGATAACTTTCTCCAAGTCACTTTCTGACATAAGACTTCCTAGTTTGTTAACATTTTTTAAATGATAAAAAGCAGATTTAGAGATTCTTGTGACTGCTAAAATTCAACCAATGGTGACATTAAGGTTTTTTTTTTAACAGTGTGCTTTGTTCTAAGCCCCTTTGTGTAAAGAAGAGCACTAATTTGAGCCTTTGCTCCCTCTTCACAAGTGCAATGACTTCAGTTTTATTTGCGTTTAGCTGAAGAAAGTTTGTGACATACAGTTGTTAATTTGATCAAAGCAATGATAAAGGGGGGCATGGTCATTAGGTGCTTGGGTGGAAATAATTTGCCCAAGGGAGAGCAAATATCAGTGGTCCCAGAATCAATCCCTGAGGCCATATATTGGTATATGTAAGTATGTCTTGATTTATGACTAATTTCTTTTTCATAATGTAATGTAAGTATTTTACCCTATGGGCCTTACTGAAATACTGAACTGAAATCACATGATGCCTATATGAGAACAACAAATCTGAGAATAGCTTTGATATGGAAAAAATATAAATTATTTAGTGGTGGGAGGTAGGAGACAATGCAAACATTTTATGCAATTTCAAGACCGGATTACTCGGGCACCGTTAATGATAGAGAGGAATGCTACACAGCATGGATAGATTCTGCTGTTTATTTTGAGAAGTGGTAGGCTGTGCCATGTTTTAGTTAGGCGATGATATGATATTTATCCGGGATGAATAAGTATTAGATAGACTGAGCCATGTTAACATTAGAATTTTTATATAAATTAATTTTTATTTTCTTGCGAAGTTTTCATCACAGCAACTAGTGACTAACACCGTTGGAAAGCTCAGGGTCCGGTTCCCCGATAACGTTCATTCTTAGCGCGCTAAAAAGATATAAAGGATATAAAAAGGATATATCTGTCAGACTCAGACAGGCGGAGGCAGTAGATAAACACAAGAGTCTTTATTTAAGCAAAGAACAAAGGGGTAACAAAAGTCGCGTCCGTTACTCTAACGGAGGAAACGGAAAAGAACAACGCTCAGAGGTTTGGGACAAAACTAACACACAGGAGTTAAGAAGTCAAACACAACAGTACTAATTTCAAAGATCAAGAAACACGGAGAGGGACAATATTAACTGGGAGTCTAGGCTTACGCGACTGGAGATACGGGAGATCACGGGAGACGAGGGAAGCACACGAACACGCAGGAAACAAGGTAACATCGACGAGACCAGACACCAAGTGAAGCAGGAGGGAGGCTTAAGTAGAGTGGAGACCAGGTGACACCAATTAGAACTCAGGTGAAGGTGATCGTGCTTGAGGGGGTGAGTGCAAACGAGGAGATGAGCTGTGAGACCGTGGCGTTGAGTGAGGGGGCGTGGCCGTGACCAGGTCCGATGCGGACCTGACAATATCCTACCGAAGTTGTTGATTTTTCTGTTTGTCTTCGCCAAACTGTCTCTTCAAAGTCTTCTTTACTGAGTTCTTAACTATTTCTTAAGAGGCTGAATCCACATTTCTGGCATCGATTTGTGTCATTTGCGGCTTTTTGAGCATGCGTGAAATTAAAGTACAGGTAACAACAATATATAATATAATATACAACAATATAGAAATGTGCAAGTGAAAATATAATTAGTACATCAATATGACGAATAGGTGACATGTTTGCCTTTTAGAGGGATTGAAAAACAAAGCAAATTAACATATTTTGGCAATTTTTACTTTTTATAAAATAAAGCACAAAATGCAACCATAGCAGATCCTCCATGGCAGTAAGTTTAGACACCAACATGACAAAAAGCTGTAAAGCTGTAAAACTGTGTTAAGATAAAGCTTTGTTTAAGCTAAAACTGTGTTAAGGTAAAGCTAAAGTGCTCCAGACCACTCTTATGAAATGTGACTTACAGAAGATATGCTATGCTATAAGCTATGAACATGTTGCAAATCATGTCATAACCTTAAGGTAGAGTTTAAGGTATAATTTAAGAACTTCTTAAGGGTAAGGAGGCTTCGGGAAACCAGCCCCTGGTCATTCAGTTTCATGTGATATGTGCATGGTATCCGTGTGATAAAAACTCTGTGAGTAAGCTGACAGAGGAGAATGGGTGTGAATTCGGGGGCACGGTGTGGCTTCACCTGTCCTGTCATGCCCCACAGTTTGAAAAACACTGGTTTAAATCAAAACTTGCATTCCTGGTTTGACAAAGAATGCTATGGCTGAACTGTTAAATGTATTTAGCTGATGATGGAACAGAAAACAACACAAAATGTTTTTTTAAACTTAGGAAGGATGGGGACAGAGGAATTAATGTGTCTTTGTTATTTTAGGCCGTGTTGATTATCAGTGGTGTGATCTGTTACTGCTCTGTCTGTTATACTTCCTTATACAGGTTAGCTGGCTGTAAAGTCATTGCTGAATCCTGTGAGATTATAGCCAGTGTCCTACAGTCACCAAACTCTCTAATAGAACTGGACCTCAGTCACAATGACCTGGAAGATTCTGGAGTTCAGCTTCTCTCTAAAGGATTGACTAGTCTCCACTGCAAACTGCAGACATTAAGGTTGGTATTGAAGATATCATACCATCACTGTCCACATCACTATACTGTGGTGTCCGACTTGTGTAATCTGGCAGAATTAAAACTACTAGTGAAAACAGTGAAAAAGTAATTTTACCTTCCAGCCTATTTGTGAGAATTATGGCCTTGCAAAGTCAGTTCAGTACTTACTACTGCAGACACATCTGAACTAGTGTCTAGTCAAGTCTAGCGTCCTGTTTGTTACCTTTCCATATGAAATAACCTTCACTTTTACCTTACTGAAATACTGAACTGAAATCACATGATGCCTATATTAGAACAACAAATCTGAGAACAACTTTGATATGGAAAAAATATAAATTATTTAGTGGTGGGAGGTTGGAGACAATGCAAACATTTTATGCGATTTCAAGACCGGATTACTCGGGCACCGTTAATGATAGAGATGAATGCTACACAGCATGGACATGGATAGATTCTGCTGTTTATTTTGAGATGTGGTAGGCTGTGCCATGTTTTAGTTAAGCGATGATATGATATTTATCCGGGATGAATAAGTATTAGAAAGACAGAACATCAATATGATGAATAGGTGACATGTTTGCCTTTTAGAGGGATTGAAAAACAAAGCCAATTAACATATTTTGGCAATTTTTACTTTTTATAAAATAAAGCACAAAATGCAACCACAGCAGATCCTCCATGGCAGTAAGTTTAGACACCAACATGACAAAAAGCTGTAAAGCTGTAAAACTGTGTTAAGATAAAGCTTTGTTTAAGCTAAAACTGTGTTAAGGTAAAGCTAAAGTGCTCCAGACCACTCTTATGAAATGTGACTTACAGAAGATATGCTATGCTATAAGCTATGAACATGTTGCAAATCATGTCATAACCTTAAGGTAGAGTTTAAGGTATAATTTAAGAACTTCTTAAGGGTAAGGAGGCTTCGGGAAACCAGCCCCTGGTCATTCAGTTTCATGTGATATGTGCATGGTATCCGTGTGATAAAAACTCTGTGAGTAAGCTGACAGAGGAGAATGGGTGTGAATTCGGGGGCACGGTGTGGCTTCACCTGTCTTGTCATGCCCCACAGTTTGAAAAACACTGGTTTAAATCAAAACTTGCATTCCTGGTGTGACAAAGAATGCTATGGCTGAACTGTTAAATGTATTTAGCTGATGATGGAACAGAAAACAACACAAAATGTTCATTTAAACTTAGGAAGGATGGGGACAGAGGAATTAATGTGTCTTTGTTATTTTAGGCCGTGTTGATTATCAGTGGTGTGATCTGTTACTGCTCTGTCTGTTATACTTCCTTATACAGATTAGCTGGCTGTAAAGTCATTGCTGAATCCTGTGAGATTATAGCCAGTGTCCTACAGTCACCAAACTCTCTAATAGAACTGGACCTCAGTCACAATGACCTGGAAGATTCTGGAGTTCAGCTTCTCTCTAAAGGATTGACTAGTCTCCACTGCAAACTGCAGACATTAAGGTTGGTATTGAAGATATCATGCCATCACTGTCCACATCACTATACTGTGGTGTCCGACTTATGTAATCTGGCAGAATTAAAACTACTAGTGAAAACAGTGAAAAAGTGATTTTACCTTCCAGCCTATTTGTGAGAATTATGGCCTTGCAAAGTCAGTTCAGTACTTACTACTGCAGACACATCTGAACTAGTGTCTAGTCAAGTCTAGCGTCCTGTTTGTTACCTTTCCATATGAAATAACCTTCACTTTTACCTTACTGAAATACTGAACTGAAATCACATGATGCCTATATTAGAACAACAAATCTGAGAAAAACTTTGATATGGAAAAAATATAAATTATTTAGTGGTGGGAGGTTGGAGACAATGCAAACATTTTATGCGATTTCAAGACCGGATTACTCGGGCACCGTTAATGATAGAGAGGAATGCTACACAGCATGGACATGGATAGATTCTGCTGTTTATTTTGAGATGTGGTAGGCTGTGCCATGTTTTAGTTAAGCGATGATATGATATTTATCCGGGATGAATAAGTATTAGATAGACAGAACATCAATATGATGAATAGGTGACATGTTTGCCTTTTAGAGGGATTGAAAAACAAAGCCAATTAACATATTTTGGCAATTTTTACTTTTTATAAAATAAAGCACAAAATGCAACCATAGCAGATCCTCCATGGCAGTAAGTTTAGACACCAACATGACAAAAAGCTGTAAAGCTGTAAAACTGTGTTAAGATAAAGCTTTGTTTAAGCTAAAACTGTGTTTAGGTAAAGCTAAAGTGCTCCAGACCACTCTTATGAAATGTGACTTACAGAAGATATGCTATGCTATAAGCTATGAACATGTTGCAAATCATGTCATAACCCTAAGGTAGAGTTTAAGGTATAATTTAAGAACTTCTTAAGCGGTAAGGAGGCTTCGGGAAACCAGCCCCTGGTCATTCAGTTTCATGTGATATGTGCATGGTATCCGTGTGATAAAAACTCTGTGAGTAAGCTGACAGAGGAAAATGGGTGTGAATTCGGGGGCACGGCGTGGCTCCACCTGTCTTGTCATGCCCCACAGTTTGAAAAACACTGGTTTAAATCAAAACTTGCATTGCTGGTTTGACAAAGAATGCTATGGCTGAACTGTTAAATGTATTTAGCTGATGATGGAACAGAAAACAACACAAAATGTTCATGTAAACTTAGGAAGGATGGGGACAGAGGAATTAATGTGTCTTTGTTATTTTAGGCCATGTTGATTATCAGTGGTGTGATCTGTTACTGCTCTGTCTGTTATACTTCCTTATACAGATTAGCTGGCTGTAAAGTCATTGCTGAATCCTGTGAGATTATAGCCAGTGTCCTACAGTCACCAAACTCTCTAATAGAACTGAACCTCAGTCACAATGACCTGGAAGATTCTGGAGTTCAGCTTCTCTCTAAAGGATTGACTAGTCCTCACTGCAAACTGCAGACATTAAGGTTGGTATTGAAGATATCATGCCATCACTGTCCACATCACTATACCGTGGTGTCCGACTTCTTTTAATCTGGCAGAATTATAACTACTAGTGAAAACAGTGAAAAAGTAATTTTACCTTCCAGCCTATTTGTGAGAATTATGGCCTTGCAAAGTCAGTTCAGTACTTACTACTGCAGACACATCTGAACTAGTGTCTAGTCAAGTCTAGCGTCCTGTTTGTTAGCTTTCCATATGAAATAACCTTCACTTTTAATCCTACTTCATCTGTTAGCGCTGTAGCTTATATTATTAGGCATCTTAGAACAGCTCTGAGAGAGTTTATACTGGGTGAAGCTAACATGTTGGTTATTTTGTCATGACTCTCTCCCTCATCTCTCTTCCTCATCTGTCTCTCTCTTTCTCTCTTTCCCTCATCTCTCTCTCTCTCTCTCTCTCTCTCTCTCTCTCTCTCTCACAGGCTCTGTAACTGTGGTATCTCAGATGAGGGTTATGTTATTCTGGCTCTGTCTCTGATGTTAAACCCCTCCTGTGTGAAAGAGTTGGATGTGAACAACAATCATCCTGGAGAATCAGCACAGAAGCTATTATCTGATACACTGGAGGATCATCATCGTGTCAAAGCACTTCAGTGTGTATTCTTTAAATCAGAGGTTCTCAAACCTTTACTGTCATTCCCCACTTTGAAAGAGAGAAAATTTTCATACCCCACCTGACCCCCAGCATGTGAAAATGTAGCCAAACAGGTCCAAAATAGGGCTGACATATTGATAAGGTAAGGCAAGGCAAAGCAAGATCTATTTATGTAGCACATTTCATACACAAGGCAGCTCAATGTGCTGCACAAAGAAAGAAATGTTAAAACTGAAGAGACTGAGGCCATGACGGGGTAAAGTAACATTACTAAAATATTGAGAAATCTAAGATGGGAAAAAGGCAGACAAAGTTAAGAGGAGAAAATAAATAGATAAAAGAAATAGCCTAAAAAATGGCTAAATCAATAAATAATCAAAATAGAGAATAAAGAAAATAAAAAGTAAATCAAAAATAGGGAAATAGGTAAGTATAGATATAAAAAAGAACATGACCAAATCGATAAACAATGAAAATAGATAAAAATCAATAAATAATTAAAATAGAGATGCAGCTAGTAAAAAGTATGTCAAACAAGTATAAATAAATTAGTAAAAACGGTAAAAGTTTTATAAAACCAATTATAAAACTATAGGCATCAGTAAAAAGCTCAGTCTTAAGTGTGGATGCCGTGGGAGCATTTGTTTTCTTTCATCAGGGAGTTGGTTCCAGAGCTGGACTGCATAGAAGCTAAAAGCTGCTTCACCACATTTTGTTTTAACTGCAGGTTGAACTAAAAGATTCCTTTCTTGTGATCTGAGACACCTGGGTGTAGTGTATTGCTGAAACATGTCAGGTATTTATTTTGGGCCAGTCCTTGTATCCTTGTATCATTTGTTTGAGTTTCTTAGTGGTCTTTTTTGTCATATAAAGAGACAGGTACAGTAGCGATAAAAGCATGGATAACTTTCTCCAAGTCACTTTCTGACATAAGACTTCCTAGTTTGTTAACATTTTTTAAATGATAAAAAGCAGATTTAGAGATTCTTGTGACTGCTAAAATTCAACCAGTGGTGACATTAAGTTTTTTTTTTTAACAGTGTGCTTTGTTCTAAGCCCCTTTGTGTAAAGAAGAGCACTAATTTGAGCCTTTGCTCCCTCTTCACAAGTGCAATGACTTCAGTTTTATTTGCGTTTAGCTGAAGAAAGTTTGTGACATACAGTTGTTAATTTGATCAAAGCAATGATAAAGGGGGGCATGGTCATTAGGTGCTTGGGTGGAAATAATTTGCCCAAGGGAGAGCAAATATCAGTGGTCCCAGAATCAATCCCTGAGGCCATATATTGGTATATGTAAGTATGTCTTGATTTATGACTAATTTCTTTTTCATAATGTAATGTAAGTATTTTACCCTATGGGCCTTACTGAAATACTGAACTGAAATCACATGATGCCTATATGAGAACAACAAATCTGAGAATGACTTTGATATGGAAAAAATATAAATTATTTAGTGGTGGGAGGTAGGAGACAATGCAAACATTTTATGCAATTTCAAGACCGGATTACTCGGGCACCGTTAATGATAGAGAGGAATGCTACACAGCATGGACATGGATAGATTCTGCTGTTTATTTTGAGAAGTGGTAGGCTGTGCCATGTTTTAGTTAAGCGATGATATGATATTTATCCGGGATGAATAAGTATTAGATAGACAGAGCCATGTTAACATTAGAATTTTTATATAAATTAATTTTTATTTTCTCGCAGTTTTCATCACAGCAACTAGCGACTAACACCGTTGGAAAGCTCAGGGTTCGGTTCCCCGATAACGTTCATTCTTAGTGCACTAAGAAGACTCTAAGGATATATCCTACCGAAGTTGTTGATTTTTCTGTGTGTCTTCCCCAAACTGTCTCTTCAAAGTCTTCTTTACTAAGTTCTTAACTATTTCTTAAGAGGCTGAATCCACATTTCTGGCATCGATTTGTGTCATTTGCGGCTTTTTGAGCATGCGTGAAATTAAAGTGCAGGTAACAACAATATATAATATAATATACAACAATATAGAAATGTGCAAGTGAAAATATAATTAGTACATCAATATGACGAATAGGTGACATGTTTGCTTTTAGAGGGATTGAAAAACAAAGCAAATTAACATATTTTGGCAATTTTTACTTTTTATAAAATAAAGCACAAAATGCAACCATATCAGATCCTCCATGGCAGTAAGTTTAGACACCAACATGACATTTTTAAAAGCTGTAAAACTGCGTTAAGATAAAGCTTTGTTTAAGCTAAAACTGTGTTAAGGTAAAGCTAAAGTGCTCCAGACCACTCTTATGAAATGTGACTTACAGAAGATATGCTATGCTATAAGTTATGAACATGTTGCAAATCATGTCATAACCATAAGGTAGAGTTTAAGGTATAATTTAAGAACTTATAAGGGTAAGGAGGCTTCGGGAAACCAGCCCCTGGTCATTCAGTTTCATGTGATATGTGCATGGTATCCGTGTGATAAAAACTCTGTTAGTAAGCTGACAGAGGAAAATGGGTGTGAATTCGGGGGCACGGTGTGGCCCCACCTCTCATGTGTCCATACCCCACAGTTTGAGATACACAAAACTTGCATTCCTGGGTTGACAAAGAATGCTATGGCTGAACCAGTAACCAGTTCCTCCGGCCAGTTTGCTGATGGTTCAGCCTCCATGTTTATGTGACTGAGGGGACTTGTGTGAGCAGACACTACATACAAGAGCACCTAGATAGAGAACATTTTAAAATTTGACTTCATGAATCTCACATGTATGCACATATATGGTGGTTTCAGTGAGATACTCCAAGTACAGTAACACCTCGCCTAGGAGCATTTCTGCTTACCTGTGGAATACACACACATACACACACACACACTCTCTCTCTCTCTCTCACACACACACACACTCACACACATCTGATGAACTGACACACTGGCACCAGCAGAGAATTCACCATCTCCACCATCTTTTCTCAGTTCCCTTTTTAGAGCTCAAATTATTAAAGGAACTGACAGAGGAGAGTGAAATAACCTTTGTTACTTTAAGATGATGTTTAAACAGTCATATGATCTGTTCCTTTTCTCTGTGGTTTTCATTACAGGTTAGTTGGCTGTAAACTTAAGGCTGAATCCTGTGAAATTTTAGCCAGTGTTCTACAGTGTCCAAACTCCCTGATAGAGCTGGACCTGAGTCACAATGACCTGGGAGATTCTGGAGTTCAGCTTCTCTCTAAGGGACTGTCTAGTCCCCACTGCAAACTGCAGATGTTAAGGTTGGTGACATTGTTTTATGGTCTTGACATTTCCTGGTAGCATGACATGAAGTGGGTCTGTAGCCTCCATCTCTCCACAGCTTAAGAAAAGCCTTACCCATCTGGGAAAACAAAACACAGGTTATTTCTGCATGTGTTGGTTGCCATGTCTACTGTGTTCCATGAAGTCTATTTCTCTCACTCTTTCATACTCGCTCTCACCCTTTCTCTCTCTCTCTCTCTCTCTCTCTCTCTCTCTCTCTCTCTCAGACTGTCTGGTTGTCTGATCTCAGAGGAAGGCTGTGGATTCCTGGCTTCAGCTCTGACTTCAAACCCCTCCCATCTGAAAGAGCTGGATCTGAGCTACAACCATCCTGGAGAATCAGGACTGAAGCTGTTATCTGCTAGATTGGAGGATCCTCACTGTAAACTGGAGACACTTAAGTATGTTCAGAGAATCTACACAATCTGGATAGTGTGACACAGAATAGTTTGGCCATTTACAGTTTTTTCTTTTTCTGTCATATGGGTCAGTTGTAGAACACAACATATAGAGGCTGAAATAAGACAGTTATGAAAATAAGTTACCACAGTTACCAGGAGAGAGAATCTGATGTGTCAGGCAAAAAACACACACCTCTTTTTTACCACTACACCCTTGCACACAGGTGCACACAGGTAACCAGTTCCTCCAGTCAGACAACCCTTTTGCTGATGGTTCAGCCTCCATGTTTATGTGACTGAGGGGACTTGTGTGAGCAGACACTACATACAAGGGCACAGAGAATGGACACAGTCACACTCACAGAATAATTACACTCATGCAACAACACTGATCAGTAATAATAGCACATTTTTTTTGTTTCTAAACTACATCATTCAGAGGGAGACAGACAGATAAAAGATTTACAGTTGGTAAAATGACCAAGATCAGTAATCAAAATAAATAAGTAGAGATTATCAGTATTGGTTTTGGAGAGAACGTGTTTCTGCTGAAGCAGACACAGATAATCTACACAGTCACAGTCACAGAATAATTACACAAGTGCAACAACACAAGGATTTGATCTCACTTTCTCTTTTGATATGGCTGAACTAAAAGGGATGTAGAGACAAATAACAAAGGGATTGTTTTCTTTCTGTCATGTAGACACCATACAGATAGAGACAGACAGTTGAGCTACAATAAAATGACAAAAATCAGCTACCAAAATAGTCCTGAGAGATTATCAGCACTGTTTTTAGTAGAGAGAGTGTTTCTGTTGGAGAGAGGTTAGCTTGTCTGGGTAAACACAGACACACTGCCAGTAATTTATAAGTTTGCTCTGCATGACTGTCTGGCTATGAGGTCACTGCACCCCATTTCTGATTCACCAGAAATCCAGGAACCAACTGCTTATCCTGCATGGAGTGGTCTTTATATGATTCACAGCCAATGGGAGCATCTGTGTTACTGCCTATAGGTAGACTGAGGAGACCTGTGTGAGCAGCCACAAGATACAAGATGGGGAACATTATAAAACATTTAATGTGAAAAGGGTTCAAGTTGTGTAGTCACTGCTGTTTCATCTCAGACTGAGACATGGTGGTTTCAAAGATCCTCATCAGATCTTAAGAGAATCAGCTGTAGCTTTAGATGAATGTCCACCACCATCCTTCCCTGAGGAACCAGGGGCTTCTGAGACCAAGTACTGCATCACCTCACTCATTTCTGCACACACACACACGCACACACACACACACACAGGTTTGATGAACTGACACATTGAAACTGGCAGAGATTTCATCTCTGGTCTTCCCTTCATGCCTCCAGACCCCTGAGAACAAATTACTGCACATGACAATGAACATCAGACACAGAGACCCCATCAGGAGAAAGGGGGAACTGCAGAGTTAGTTATGCATTTGCAAGCATAGTTTGGGCCTTTTTCAGATTTGATTGTAGATGACAACAACATGACTTTGTTTTTTATATCATAACTACTACAGTGTTCACACGAAATGAAACAAAGGATTAAATAATCTGCTACTATATACTATTACCGCTATAATGATTTAGAGTGTGAGTTGGAAGAAAGGCTGCCATCAGACTGCAGTACTGGACTTCTGCAGTTCTCTTCTACTTTGGCACTGTTCATTCATTTATTGCTAATAAATCTGATACACTGATTCAACATGTACACTATATGAATTATTGATATGTACATTTACACACACACTCTCTCTCTCTCTCTTTCTCTCTCTGTGTGTGTGTGTGGGGGGTGTGTGTCTCACAGGACTGACTACTGTGGAGAAGTCAGATTGAGAGCAGGAGTGCAGAAATGTAAGTCTATCTGTTTGTTGTCTGAAGAGATGCCTTCAGTATGTGTGTCACTGCAGCATATGACTAGATATTATTTACACAGTAAACATCACTGCACACTAGAGAAAGGGGGGAAAGATCTTAAAGCTACAGTGTGTAGCATCTCATCTCAGAGATTTATCATTGGCAACTAGATGTACAATAACACCATATTTACAGTGTGTGTGTGTGTGTGTGTGTGTGTGTGTGTGTGTGTGTGTGTGTGTGTGTGTGTGTGTGTGTGTGTATGTATGTGTGTGTGTGATGTGTGTGTGATGTGTCTATGAATGTGCTTGTCAGTGTGTATAGTGTCTGTGTATGTGTGTGTAAGTGTCTGTGTATGTGTATATAGTGCTGTCAATCTCAACGTGTTGACACACGTGATTAATGTAAAGATTTTAACAAGTGATTTAATAATCATATAATCATATAAGTGTGTTTTTGCAGTGTATGTGTGTATCAAAAATTGCTGTGTCACAGATTGCTGTGTCTATTTCTGCAATTGTGCAGGGCGGTCTGTGGTGTGTGTGTGTATGTTTGTGTGTGTGTGTGTGTGTGTGTGTGTGTGTGTGTGTCTGTGTGTTGGTTATAACATGATGTGCTAGAGTGTTTGTATGTGTGTGTGTGTGTGTGTGTGAGAGAGAGAGATAGAGAGAGAGACATGATGTGCTGGAGTGTGTGTGTGTGTGTGAGAGAGAGAGATAGAGAGAGAGACATGATGTGCTGGAGTGTGTGTGTGTGTGTGTGTGTGTGTGTCTGTGAGAGTGAGAGAGAGAGATGGAGAGAGAGAGAGACATGATGTGCTGTAGTGTGTGTGTGTGTGAGAGAGAGAGAGAGAGAGAGACATGATGTGCTGGAGTGTGTGTGTGTGGAGAGAGAGAGAGAGAGAGAGAGAGACATGATGTGCTGGAGTGTGTGTGTGTGTGTCTGTGAGAGAGAGAGAGAGAGAGGAGAGAGAGACATGATGTGCTGGAGTGTGTGTGTGTGTGTGTGTGAAAGAGAGAGAGAGAGAGACATGATGTGCTGTAGTGTGTGTGTGTGTGTGTGAGAGAGAGAGAAAGAGACATGATGTGCTGGAGTGTGTGTGTGTGTGTGTGTCTGTGAGAGTGAGAGAGAGAGATGGAGAGAGAGAGAGACATGATGTGCTGGAGTGTGTGTGTGTGTGTGAGAGAGAGAGATGGAGAGAGAGAGAGACATGATGTGCTGGAGTGTGTGTGTGTGTGTGTGTGTGTGTGTGAAAGAGAGAGAGAGAGAGAGAGACATGATGTGCTGGAGTGTGTGTGTGTGTGTGTGTGTGTGTGAAAGAGAGAGAGAGAGAGAGAGAGATGTGCTGGAGTGTGTGTGTGTGTGTGTGTGTGTGTGAAAGAGAGAGAGAGAGAGAGAGACATGATGTGCTGGAGTGTGTGTGTGTGTGTGTGTGAAAGAGAGAGAGAGAGAGAGAGAGAGAGATGATGTGCTGGAGTGTGTGTGTGTGTGTGTGTGTGTGTGTGTGTGAAAGAGAGAGAGAGAGAGAGACATGATGTGGTGTGTATCTCTGTCAGGTTGGCGGGACTAAAGTGATCCTGTTATCCGTGAGCAGGAACATGTAAGGTTTCGTTCTTCAAAGGAATCTCTTACAGAGCGCATAATATTGGGCAAGTTGAAGTTGGTGATGTCACTCTAATAACAACAGGGTGTCCGTGCAGCGACTTGCTATTGGAGTAGAAAATGTGCACCAGCATGGGTGATGCTGGTGCGTGTGTGTGTGCGCGCTGCTGGTGTGTGTGTGTGTATGTGTGCACTGCTGGTGTGTGTGTGTGTGTCTTGTGTGTGTGTGCGCTGCTGCTGTTTGCGTGTTTGTGGGCACAGGTGTGTGTGCGTGTGTGTGTGTGTGCTTGCACAGCTGGCATGTGTGTGTGTGAGAGTGGGCGATGCTGGTGTATGTGTGTGTGGACGGGCGATGCTAGCGTGTGTGTTCATATGTGCACTGCTGGCGCGTGTGTGTGTGTGTGTGTGTGCACTGTTGGTGTGTGTGTGGCCGATGCTCGCGTATGTATGTGTTTGTGTGTGTGTGCACTGCATGTGTGTGTTTGTGTTTGTGCAGTGTTGGCGTGTGTGTGTGTGTGTGTGCACTGCTTGTGTGTGTGTGTGTGCACTGCTGGAGTCTGTGTGTTTGGGCACTGTTTGCGTGTGTGTGTGTGTGCACTGCTGCCGTGTGTGTGTGTTTGTGCACTGTTGGCACGTGTGTGTGTGTGTGTGTGTGTGTGTGTTTGTGCACTGTTGGCGTGTTTGTGTGTGTGTGTGTGTGCACTGCTGGTGTGTGTGTGTATGTGTGTGTGTTTGTGCACTGTTGGCGTGTGTGTGTTTGTCCACTGCTGGCGTGTGTGTGTGTGTGTGTGTGCACTGCTGCCGTGTGTGTGTGTGTTTGTCCACTGTTGGTGTGTGTGTGTGTGCACTGCTGGCATGTGTGTGTTTCTGCACTGTTGACATGGGTGTGATTGTCCACTGCTGGCGTGTGTGTGTGTGTGTGTGTGTACACTGCTGCCATGTGTGTGTGTTTGTCCACTGTTGGGTGTGTGTGTGCACTGCTGGCATTTGTGGGTGTGGGTGTGCACTGCTGGCGTGTGTGTTTGTCCACTGTTGGTGTGTATGTGTGTGTGTGCACTGCTGGAGTGCGTATGTGTTTGTGCACTGCTGGCGTGTGTGTGTTTGTGCACTGTTGGTGTGTGTGTGTTTGTGCACTGTTGGTGTGTGTGTGTTTGTGCACTGCTGGCGTGTGTGTGTTTGTGCACTGTTGGTGTGTGTGTGTTTGTGCACTGTTGGTGTGTGTGTGTGTGTGTTTGTGCACTGTTGGTGTGTGTGTGTGTGTGTGTGTGTGTGTTTGTGCACTGTTGGCGTGTGTGTGTTTGTGCACTGTTGGTGTGTGTGTGTGTGTGTGTGTGTGTGTGTGTGTGTGTGTGTGTGTTTGTCCACTGTTGGTGTGTGTGTGTGTGTGTGTTTGTCCACTGTTGGCGTGGGTGTGTTTGTCCACTGTTGGTGTGTGTGTGTTTGTGCACTGTTGGTGTGTGTGTGTGTGTGTGTGTGTGTGTTTGTCCACTGTTGGTGTGGGTGTGTTTGTCCACTGTTGGTGTGTGTGTGTGTGTGTGTGTTTGTCCACTGTTGGCGTGGGTGTGTTTGTCCACT
>PYXC01002033.1:0-5000 GCA_015244755.2 Tenualosa ilisha
GGGGTAGGGGGTAGGAGGTAGTGGAATAGAGAGGGGGGTAGGGGTAGGTGGTAGTTATTAGGAGGTAGGGGACTAGGTAGGGGGTAGGGATAGGGGTAGGAGGTAGTGGATTAGGGAGGGGTAGGGATAGGGGGTAGGAGGTAGTGGATTAGGGAGGGGGTAGGGGTAGGGGGTAGGAGGTAGTGGATTAGGTAGGGGGTAGGGGTAGGGGGTAGGAGGTAGTGGATTAGGTAGGGGGTAGGGGTAGGGGGTAGGAGGTAGTGGATTAGGTAGGGGGTAGGGGTAGGGGGTAGGAGGTAGGGGACTAGGTAGGGGGTAGGGGTAGGGGGTAGGAGGTAGTGGATTAGGTAGGGGGTAGGGGTAGGGGGTAGGAGGTAGGGGACTAGGTAGGGGGTAGGGGTAGGGGTAGGAGGTAGTGGATTAGGTAGGGGGTAGGGGTAGGGGGTAGGAGGTAGTGGATTAGGTAGGGGGTAGGGATAGGGGGTAGGAGGTAGTGGATTAGGTAGGGGGTAGGGATAGGGGGTAGGAGGTAGTGGATTAGGGAGGGGGTAGGGGTAGGTGGTAGTTATTAGGAGGTAGGGGACTAGGTAGGGGGTAGGGATAGGGGGTAGGGGTAGGAGGTAGGGGACTAGGGAGGGGTAGGGATAGGGGGTAGGAGGTAGTGGATTAGGGAGGGAGTAGGGATAGGGGGTAGGGGTAGGGGACTAGGTAGGGAGTAGGGGTAGGGGGTAGGAGGTAGTGGATTAGGGAGGGGTAGGGGTAGGGGGTAGGGGACTAGGTAGGGAGTAGGGGTAGGGGGTAGGAGGTAGTGGATTAGGGAGGGGAGGGGTAGGGGTAGGGGTAGGGGTAGGGGGTAGGGGACTAGGTAGGGAGTAGGGATAGGGGGTAGGAGGTAGTGGATTAGGGAGGGGTAGGGGTAGGGGGTAGGAGGTAGGGGACTAGGGAGGGGGTAGGGGTAGGGGTAGGAGGTAGGGACTAGGTAGGGGTAGGGGTAGGGGGTAGGAGGTAGGGGACTAGGGAGTAGGGGAGTAGGGATAGGGGGTAGGGGTAGGGATAGGGGGTAGGAGGTAGGGGACTAGGTAGGGAGTAGGGGTAGGGAGTAGGGGGTAGGGGACTAGGGAGTAGGGGTAGAGGATGTTGATATGGCAGCACCTCAGCACAACTCACAGCTTTTCCAACTCTTCAGTCATGCAAGGCCAACAGCTCTCTAAACACAGCCTCTCTTTTGAGACGCCACCCTGGGCTACCGAAGTTTGGCTAAGGCCACTGGAAGAGAAGGACTCAAAATAAAGACTGAGGACACATCAGCCTAACAGCTAACATAGCAGCACAGCATGGAAACTAACCGACATTACATTACATTTACATTTATCCAAATTTATCCAAATCAACTTACAAAAGAGGATAACATTCAAGCTACAACACAATGAAAAAAAAATAACAAAGAGTGCATATTGCTAACATCAAATTTGTAGTATTTTAAGTTGAAAGTGCAATAGTGTAATAAAAGTGCAGTATAAGAGAGATTAAGTATAAGAGGTTAAGTGCATTCCTGGTATTCAGAATTCAAGCCAGGAGATATTCTTGGAAGAGTTGGACCTTCAAGAGTTTCTTGAAGGTGGAGAGGGTATCTGTGGATGTGGTAGCACTTGGAAGGTCATTCCACCAGTGGAACAACACATGAGAGGAGCAGTGCTAACATACCAGCACAGCATGGCAGCTAACAGCAGAGCTAACACAGCTGACATGGCAGCACAGCATGGCAGCTAAAAGCAGAGATGATATAGCAGCATAGCATAGCAGCTAGCAGCATTGCTGACACCATTCAGTGCTGAGCTTAGCAGCTAGCAGCAGAGATGATATAGCAGCTAGCATAGCAGCTAGCAGCATTGCTGACACCATTCAGTGCTGAGCTTAGCAGCTAGCAGCAGAGATGATATAGCAGCTAGCATAGCAGCTAGCAGCAACGCTGACACCATTCAGTCCTAAGCTTAGCAGCTAGCAGCAGCGCTAACACCATTCAGCCCTGAACACAGCTGAGTTCCAACCAGGCACCATTTCATCTGCGTCTGTCCAGCCAACCACCTCTAGACTCAAATCTGCCTTCTGTGTTTCGAGCAGGCGGGGAGGAATCGAAGCCTTTTTCTCCTGCTGCAACCCAAGAGCACCTCAGCGATAGAAAAGCGCCTTTTGAAACTAATTCTGTCCAGGTAAGAAAATGACTTCTCTGTGCGGTCTCCCACACACGCTGTGCTGGCCCATTCAGCGGAGTCCTGGACCAAAGCTATCAGCACATGTCAGCTGCCTCTCTGTATAGGGCTCGCACAGCACAGCACAGCAGTGAGACTATTTTTCGCGCTAGCTTACCGGCCGTCACGTACGGAGGGCTATGTGTACTTTTAATGCCACATGAACCCTACAAGCCTTTTTGAATGGCTGGTTAACATCCAATTTATTTCTGTGAGTACATCTCTAAATTACACATCCATAAATAACCTCCTTCTCATTTCTTCTTCTCTCAGACTGAACAGTCATGTAGATCAGGGTCGCTCTGAAGAAGGCTTTAAGCACGCATGGCACAAGTACATGGAAACACTCTTCATACACTCTCATTGTGAGGTTTGACAAGAAACACACCACACTCAAAAAACATTTTTGGGGGCTGGGTTAAGCTTGATTTATGTTCCTTGACGTTCTACCTCTGAAACAGTCGCTGTATCGTCTACTGGCATTAGGATAGGATTGTAATGTAAATCTCCTTTTGAATTTAGAGATTCACAAGAAATAAAAAGTTAAACTGTTTACATGTATGCATTTAGCAGACACTTTTATCCAATGTCACCTACATTTGTTAACTAACATTATCAATTACTTCAGGGCCAGTCTCCCCTAGAGCAACTTAGCGTTAAGGGCCTTGCTCAAGGGCACAATGGTGGCAACTGAGATTCAAACCCATAATTTCTAGGCTACTAGCATGCTAGTCAGGTTCCTTGACCGCTACAACACCACCACCCCAAATATTCAATTCATTACTAAGCTTGCATGTGTGGACCCAGTTTACAAGGAAAGCATCTTGTATTTGAACTCTATTCAATGATTTTGTTTTTAGTGGGAAATGACTAGGCCGGAGAGGACCATCAGTATGGGTTAGCAGAAGTGTCTCTAAATTGCTCAAGGACGTACGGCACACAGAGGCTTCGGCTCAGACGAGGGAGGCCAGACGGCTCCAGCCTTACCAACCACCTTATCTCATGTCTGCAGCATCGCTCCAACACACACACACACACACACACACACACACACACACACAAAATAAAACTGTCCAACTCCAGAAGTGTTAGTCAACAAAGGACTTGCAGGCGAAGCAAGCCCTGCTATATACACAATTAGCTCCTCACAATGGACAGGAAAAACAGCATCACAGTCAGCAGACTGCTCCATTAGGCTGGGTTAAGACCACCTTTAAGGGCAGACAGGCAGACAGGCAGACAGACAGGCAGACAGACAGACAGACAGACAGGCAGACAGGCAGACAGGCAGACAGGCAGGCAGGCAGGCAGGCAGACAGACAGACAGACAGACAGACAGATGATGGCTTCAGGGGTTAGAAGACTGATAGTAACTCAGAGTTTGCAAGCTCTTTATCTTATGTAGTAAGTGAACACACCAAACACACACACACACACACACACACACGGAGACAGACAGACCGACAGCATTAGAGAACCCGGAGCTCAGGAAGACCCCACTGATTGCCAAGAGGGGCAGGACATGTCAGCCTCCCAGCAGACAGAGACAGTTTGAGTCTGTCCCCGGCTGTGGACCGGTGCCGTGCGTGTCCACTCACTGGGTCAGCGTGTGTGTGGATCAGTACTGTGTGTGTGTGCATGTGTGCGTGTCCACTTACTGGTTGAGCATGTGTGTGGATCAGCGCCATGTGTGTGTATGTGCGTGTCCACTCAGTGGGTCAGCGTTTGTGTGAATCAGCACAGTGTGTGTGTGTGTGTGTGTGTGTGTGTGTGTGTCTGTCTGTGTGCCCACTCATTGGGTCAGTGTGTGCCCTGCACAGGGATTTCACCAACCTTGCCTCACACTAGGAACCCTGACCACAACACCTCTGTTCTGATCAATACTGATCTCCACAGGAGACGTCAGGGCAGCCCTAAGACCCATCTCCTCAATGGCCCCACACTGACTGGCCCCGCACTGACTCTTTGCTGCAGAGTGCTCATTGCATTGCCCACACACTGTCTCCTTACTTCAGTACTCTGCTGTCACCCAATGGAGCTCTAAACCCACCCTGGGGCGACAGCACAGGGCAAATCTTAGCCCACCTAAGGGCCCAGCATCAAGGCTCTGCACCAGTCCAGCAGACACAGTCTTCCATTCCCTCTCCTCTCCTCACACCCCACCTCACTGGCTCAGGATCAGTGTGGATAAGGCACGCAGGCTACACACACACACACACACACACACACAGCTTTCATTCTTTGGATTCTTTTGTCCTGAAGTTTTTGAAAGGTCACCTTTTGATTCGCCTGCCATTCACTTTAAACTTGTCCACCATGTTGGTACGAAAGGACAGGAGGGCCTTGAGGGACCCGTGCAGGAACGCAGGCCGCCTCTCCATTCTCCCGGCGCAAGGCACTTACGAAAACACACCATCTTCTGCTGCCCTTCTTCCTCTACTATTACAGCTCCACCCACGCACCCACGGGAACACTGACAACAATGTCACCACACACTCTGACCTCAAGGAATGCAAATAGCAAGGACAAACACACACACACACTGACCTTCAGGAATGTGAATCACGAGGACAGTCACAAAGCACACAGTTTAAGAAATACTCTCTTTTATTTCCAAAAAGTATCACACAAAACCTCTCATGCACCTGTAGTGCAATTGGACTGTAATTTCTTAGTAACTTAGTAATTTAGTAATTACACGCGGCACACACATCATCCAGTAAATACCTTAAAGATTTAATACATCAAGAA
>PYXC01002033.1:12500-15000 GCA_015244755.2 Tenualosa ilisha
GAGCGAGCGCTGTGTGTGTGTGTGTGTGTGTGTGTGTGTGTGCAAGAAACGGCTTCAGTGCAAGACCATTAGCTGGACACAAAATGTGAGGGCTGATCTGTCTGTGCCCATGAACACACACTGACATGGAGAACACCCCTACACACACACAAGCACACAGACATATGAATGCACATACTGACAAACACACACACACACACACCCTCCACAGGAGCACTGTCAAGGGTCTGACATGGCTGTTTCGCTGTTTCAGGCAGTAAGTGACATTTGCTGAAAATATATCCTGGTTTAATTCACCCCCTGGAAGCCCTCACACCAGGCTGTGTGTGTGTGTATGTGTGTGTGAGTGTGTGTCCCTGTGTTTGTATGTGTGTGAGAGAGAGTGTGTGTGTTTCCGTGTGTGTGTGTGTGTGTTCATGAGTGTATGTGTGTGTGTGTGTGTTCATGAGTGTGTGTGTAAGAGTGTGTATGTGTGTGTCTGTGAGAATGTGTGTGGGTGCAGTTAAACACACAACTCAAATGGGGAAAGTACCAGTTGGGAGCCCAGTTTAAAGTCAATTGGACTAAAAAGCCTATTTCTGACTGTCACCAGAGTGGCAATGCAGGCGTCTGGTAGGGGCCGCTGTTTGAAAGGAGGCTGGCGCTCAGAGAGCCTCACACACATTTCCGCTTTGAAAAGGCTTTCAAGTCACCTGCCTTTAAACCCTCGGCTGTCTAACAGCATCCTGCCCCTTTTGTTTCATTAGAAGCCAACACAACAGCTTTTTGTCAAGGGAGCTGAATCACTGATCTGCTCGGGGTCACCATTTAGTGTGTGTGTGTGTGTGTGAGTGAGTGTGTGTGTGTGTGTTTGTGTGTGTGAGTGAGTGTGTGTGTAAGTGTGTGCGTGCATGTGTGTGTGTGTGTCTGACAGTATGCCACTGTTGCCCACCACAGATGGCATCTGAAACAGTTCTGACCTGCACTGCCCACCCAGTGATCCAAACGTGTGCACATGTCATGTGTCGTGTGTGTGATGTTTCTACACACTGAGCTTTTCCATTTCTCGTGTTTCACAGACACACAGAGAACAGGGATTGGCCATGACCCCACCAAACACTGCGTTGGCGAGAGGGATTGGTGTCACGTGTCAGGTGTCATGTCATCACGGTCATACCCCCCCCAAACACACACACACACACACACACACCCAACACTGTGCTAGCTGTATGAAGCATGTTGCTATTGTGTGATCAGAACACTGAACACATCTGATGTGTAGTGACTGCATTAAAAGTGTAATTCTGTGTCTGTTGAATTAAACTATTTGCCCCTTGAATACGGCCCTGATTCCATCCCTGTCTCAGCCAATCACTTAGCTGTTCCCCCTGTGTTTCCTGATTCTATCTGTATCTCAGCCAATCACAGAGCTGTTTCCCCATCTGATGGGTGCGTCAGAGAAGCTATCCTATCAGCAAAACTCACTGTATTAGAAAGACAATAAGAACAGGACAGCAACAGGATCGCCCCCTGCAGGTGAATGATAAGAACAGGACAGCGACAGGATCGCCCCCTGCAGGTGAATGATAAGAACAGGACAGCGACAGGATCGCCCCCTGCAGGTGATTGATAAGAACAGGACAGCGACAGGATCGCCCCCTGCAGGTGATTGATAAGAACAGGACAGCGACAGGATCGCCCCCTGCAGGTGAATGATAAGAACAGGACAGCGACAGGATCGCCCCCTGCAGGTGATTGATAAGAACAGGACAGCGACAGGATCGCCCCCTGCAGGTGATTGATAAGGACGAAACGCTGAGATGACAGAAGCCCCCTATGTGGATCTAATTAGGCATTTACATTTGGGGTTACTGGATAAAAACAGCCTTCCCCTCTCTAACCAAGAGGCTAACTAAGCTACTAAGCGTCAGTTAGCGCACCTACCTCTGCTTCTGTTGATTTAAACTTATTGTATCTTGCACTCAGCTCTGATTTTAGTCCCAGCCACAACCAATCAGAAGGCTGTTTCCTCCCATGTTTCCTGATTCCCTCCCAGCCACAACCAATCAGAAGGCTGTTTCCTCCCATGTTTCCTGATTCCCTCCCAGCCACAACCAATCAGAAGGCTGTTTCCTCCCATGTTTCCTGATTCCCTCACAGTCTATCACAGGCCGTGTCATCAGCACCACAAGTACCAGCGGCAACTGCTTGGATCTGACAGCTGGCATGTTTGCCCAACATCGTCATGGTGACAGCTCACGACAACCCTAATCTGAGACACCAGCCAGCGCTCCACTCAGACCCTGCCAGTGTCTAAATCTGGCCCAGAACTGGCTGGGCTCCGGTTGGGTTGTGGCCAGCATATGGTTAAGGGCTGGCTACAGAAATGCAACCCAGCAGGGCAGGCTAATCAGCACACACTAATGGAGCTAGCCCCTCTGCTAGCACCGTGTGTGTGTGTGTGTGTGTGTGTGTGTGTGTGTGTGTGTGTGGCTAATGGAACTAGCCCCTCTGGAGCACC
>PYXC01002033.1:20000-35000 GCA_015244755.2 Tenualosa ilisha
GTGACAAACTAAGCTTTAATGGTGACTGCATATGCAAGACAGCCAGCCAAAGACCAAAGGACATTGAAAGGATCTGCAGTCAGTCATTACGCTCTGGAGGTAGGATCCATCAGTCCTGTCCAGAGCAGTGTGGTCTATAACATCTCTGTGTGCTATGGGTTTTCATTCTGCCTCCAGGAGGATATTGGCAAACAGTAATCCTCCCACTTCCCCAGAACTCTGCTTCGGTAGAACCTTTTCTTCTGCTCACACACTTCTGGTACACTAGAACATTTCTACTGCTCACTCACCTCTGGTGCTTAAGAACCTTTTCTACTGCTCACACACACTAACATATATATAGATAATACATTAACAAAGAATTGTCTAAAATCTAATAGCCCTAAAGTTATTATTTTTTATTAAGTTATTATTTTTTATTGTTTATGTATTTTAATAGAATATTATAGATAAAGGCTATTCATATTTAGAGAAAAAAAATATAATTAAATTACATACACATACACACACACACACACACACACACACACACACACACACACACACACACACACACACACATAAACATTGCAGGAGGCAGCCGTGAAAGGAGGAAACAGGAAGAGAGAGAGAGAGACATTAGAGACAGACAGAGAGAGAGAGAGAGAGAGAGAGAGAGAAAGAGAGACATGAGAGACAGAAAGAGAGACATGAGAGAGAGAGAAAGACATGAGAGAGAGAGAGAGAGAGAGAAAGAGAGACATGAGAGAGAGAGAGAGAAAGAGAGACATGAGAGAGAGAGAGAGAGAGAGAGAGAAAGAGAGGAAGAGAGACATGAGAGAGAGAGAGAGAGAGAGAGAGAGAAAGAGAGACATGAGAGAGAGAGAGAGAGAGAGAGAAAGAGAGACATGAGAGAGAGAGAAAGACATGAGAGAGAAAGAGAAACATGAGAGAGAGAGAGAGACATGAGAGAGAGAGAGAGAGACATGAGAGAGAGAAAGAGAGAGAGAGAGACATGAGAGGGTTTAGTGCTCTGAGACCCTCCTGCAGACGCGCTACTTTAGCTCCATTTGGAGGAGGATTAGAGGGAAGCATCTCTGAGAAACGCCCAGTTGTGTTTACAGTGTGTTTACAACAGCATTAAGATCCCCTGCACGATAAACACTATTCCAGCCCAACACTGTGTGTGTGTGTGTGTGTGTGTGTGGCTCTGCCAGGATTGCTAGCCCATCACTATGTGTGTGTGTGTGTGTGTGTGTGTGTGTGTGTGTGTGTGTTTGTTAGAGGCTGAGGCTCTGTTAGGATTGCTTACTGATGGATTCAAAAGCCGAGGTTTCACACACATCAAGAGCAGGAGGATGGAACACAAAGAAACTTCCAAACTTCCAAAACAAACAGAGAGGAGAGAAGAAACTCAGGAATCTCTCATTCACTTTGTTGCTCTAAGACACAGGAAATGAACAATGAGCTGCTTCTCAGGAGGAGACCGTGAGCCCTGCAAACCGCTCGCAAAACGCAAACACACTCGGCCCAGTGTTTTAGACATGGAACTTCATCAGGGACGCAAACGCACATGTGGTCAAGGAAGAGAGAGCCTCAGAGCGGGGGGTAAAGTGTGTGTGGGGGGGTGCATTAAAGAGGCGATGTCTGTGGGGTGGCGTTTTTGGGCTGCTCAATACACAGCCTCTTTTGGAGCCAGAGGTGTCACATGGTCACTATGGTGACTGTCGGGGGTCATGATGGGACTTTATTCTGTGTCAAACCATCTTGGCAAACCATCCTACCCTGAGTATATATGTACAGCCCATAATAGCCTTAAGTGTCTTTAAGACATTTCTCTGTCGTAACTGATATTCTTAAATGCACATCCAGTGCCATCCTCTTTTTGTCCAAAATAATGCATTTTTGCAGGTGAACTGCAAAACGTCCCCTAAAACTGCTGTTTAGATACTCAGTAGGCCTTTGCATTTGGAGATTTTAGTGAAATATTTGCACACCACTGTCAAGTACAAGCAAATGCTGGGAATCTATGTTTTAATATGGGCTATTAAGGTCCAAACAGCTCCTCTACACGACAACAGGTCTTCCCAACACGGCTCAGTTCTTTGTGTTCTATGTTCTACATTCGACCGTCTTAATTCCCAAAATAACACAAGATTCTTACAGGTTTTTTGTCAGGGCAAGTTGCTGCACTGTCAGCCTTGTCTAATCCAAACCCAGCAGGTTGGTAATATGGTTGGTTGGTAATCCAAATGCAAAACTCCACAGGGACGGCAGGTGAAATCATTGATTTTTCATGTACTAGTCAAATTTGAGATTATGGGCTAGTTTGCATCTCTATCATGTAATCTTTCACTAGGGTGACCAGATGACCCCAATTTCTGGGGACAGTCACCGATTTTGGTGGCCTGTCCCTAGTAAAACATAAGAAAACCCACTTTGTCCCCAACTTTGAAGTTAAAACAGTAGTTGTTTTAAGGGAAATTGCCCCCGATTTTTATCTCAAAAATCGGTCACCTGATCTTTCACACCCCTATAAAGAAAATGTCCAAATTACACATTTAGGTGTTTCTGTTATTACACTTTCTCGACTTGCGCCTGTGAATTTAGCCTAAGATCCACCAAAAGTTATCATTCTGACGCACTGTGTTGTGTGACGACCGGACACCAGCACATTAACATGGTATCACTGGGCAGCTCTGATTCTTGCTCATGTTGTGATCTAATCCAAATATGGGTATTCCACACTATCAACCACCAATGGTTAAAATTTACAGGAGTCTTTCAACGAATTCTCAAATTCTCATTGGCTGGGTTCCAGCAGTTTGTTGCTCAAGTGTGCTGTGTGTGAGGGTGAAAAGTAGGCTAATGCTGAAGTGTGTACGCATCCACACATCTCCAAGAGAGACAGAGATTCACACGAGTTAGGATTGGGGTAATTTCTGAAGTGCTCAAAATGTAAGCAAGGTGTTGGACGGATCAGAAACATGCCACGAGAGTGACAGCTCTGGAAGTCTCCAATAAGTAAGAGGAGCTCATCAGAACTGGCCTTGCTTTGCACGGCATCCAGGGCTCCAGACAGTAGCCTAGAGAAGTTATGCCTTTACTTAGTTCTTCCAATCAGCCAGCTAATCCTAGCACAACCAATCAGCCAATGATTTACAGGTCAGTATTTTCTGAAGCTGAGAATGTCCATCTCTGTTTGTTCTGGTTTTACTTTTACCGTCAAAGACAAGTAGCAGACTATCTTGTCAGGAGAAAACAAGGCTAGAAGTGGTTTCTCTTTTGAGGTTACAAAGCAAAAATTGCTGAATCTACACTACACACACACAGCTACATATGCACCTGTGCAACACAGACAATAAGTTCTACTTTTGTTCTGTGCTTTTTTGGACAAAAGCATGCATTCAAGGAGGTGATTGCTCTCAGCCCATACACTGATAATGAAATGTGAAGTGAAGTCATCAATCAATTATGCTCACAATTGCATGGGTACAGCACTTAGGAAACTAAGTTTATTAATTAGGGGGCAAAGGTCGTGGCAGATGACTGCTAATAAATGTCAAGCTTGGCAAAAATTAAAATGGGGGAGGGGGAAGGCTGTTCTCAACAGCAAAGGGTCACTGGATCAGATGAAGGCAGAAATATGGGCAAGCCTCCTCCACTGCATGTCTAACAATAAGAACCCCTTGCACACTAGATGCACTCCATCCTGGCGTTGGTACACGGGACAGCATGGGAGAGCACGGGAGAGCAGGGGAGAGCACAGGAGAGCAGGGGAGAGCAGGGGAGAGCAGGGGAGAGCATGGGAGAGCAGGGGAGAGCACGGGAGAGCAGGGGAGAGCATGGGAGAGCAGGGGAGAGCAGGGGAGAGCAGGGGAGAGCACGGGAGAGCAGGGGAGAGCATGGGAGAGCACGGGAGAGCAGGGGAGAGCACAGGACAGCACGGGAGAGCACAGGACAGCATGGGAGAACACAGGAGAGCAGGGGAGCACGGGAGAGCAGGAGAGCACGGGAGAGCAGGGGAGAGCACAGGAGAGCACGGGACAGCATGGGAGAGCACAGGAGAGCACAGGAGAGCACGGGAGAGCAGGGGAGAGCACAGGAGAGCAGGGGAGAGCAGGGGAGCACAGGAGAATGGTGAAAGGCCAGAGAGACACGAGCTTCATGCAGGGAAATCTTTGCCACAGGAGTTGAGGTCAGAAGTTTCTCCCTGTTTATCCCTGCATGTCTAGAGACAGCCTGCTCCAATGCATGCAGCATGGAGGCACTCAGAATGCAAGTGAATGGACCAACTCTGTTACATGGGCCCAGTGTCCAAAAACAGCATTTGTGGGGAGATGTAGGGCTGAAGCAGCAGTATGATTATCTCTCCTTTTAATGAGGAGATCTCTGCATGCTGGTGGATACGCAACTGTGGCTTCAGATCACACTTGTGTTTTGGAATGCAATGAGGAGTGATGACATGCTCAGGATGTCAAAGGTAATACTGTCCTGAGGCATCATAGTCTTAGTACAGCCCAAAAGGTCAAAAGGCAAGGAAGATGGAGGCAGCCCCACATAGTGCTGCCATGGACTGTGAACTCACTGGGGGGAACTAACTTACTTGGGTGAAGTAACCCAGGGGAACTAGTTGACTGTGAATTAACTCGGAGGAACTAGACTGCTGTGTAATGGTTGTGAATTAACTTGGAGGAACTAGACGGTTGTGTATTAACTCGGGGGAACTAGACTGCTGTGTAATGGTTGTGTGTTAACTTGGGGGAACTAGACTGCTGTGTAATGGTTGTGTGTTAACTTGGGGGAACTAGACTGCTGTGTAATGGTTGTGTGTTAACTTGGGGGAACTAGACTGCTGTGTAATGGTTGTGTGTTAACTTGGGGAACTAGACTGCTGTGTAATGGTTGTGTTTTGGCAGTTCCGATGGCAGTTTCAGATATCCATGTGATGGTCCTCAGTTAAAGGCCATGTTGATGTGCTGTTCAATAATCAATTTTCATGTCTTTTGGATGTCATACAATGTGACACCTTAATCTCACTAGGACTTGACTTCTGTCTGTGAGTTGTGACTTTCAATAGAAATCTGTGCCATAAAAATCTTATTTTTTCTCACACTCCGAGCGAAAAATCTCCACTTCTGTAGCACCTACACACACACCAAACTTTCCAGTCTTATCCTAACTATTTTTTGAATATTTTTACAGAGGGATTTGTTGACATATCATTCTATCATTCTAGTCTGAATTATATCATATTTTATTCCTACAAATAGGTTGAAAATCCATTTTTTCAGACTGCTGGCAGTATTGTCTGATTTACTGGATAGCAAAATGAGATAACCATAATCCCCTCTGGAAATCTTTTTCTAATTTATTATGTTAACAAAATGAAAAAAAAAATTGAACCTGGCTTTTTCCAGTGTTCAGATTCTTTCATTTTGAAATATATGCAAACTAATGCATATTTCATCATATAAAGCCCAACACCCATAACAACATGAACACGACGAACGAATGTTTTTTTTACCTGCCTGACAAACAAGTCCAAATCCCCTGACGTTTCTCCCAACATGCGAATATTTCAGGTAATGGTTAAGCAGACTCATTTACACCCATCATTCACACAACACACACACATTTCACCCATCATTCACACAACACACACACATTTCATCATTCACACATCATTCACACAACCCCAGCCCTCAGAAGAACAACACACACACACACGTTTCACTCATCAATTACACAACCCCAGCCCTCAGAAGAACACACACACACAGTGTGTGGAGGTCTTTTTTTGTGCAAATCAGTTATAAATATGTTTCATATAGAATGCCCATTTGTGTGTGTGTGTGTGTATGTGTGTGTATGAGTGTGTGATTCACTTGTCCTCCATATAAGACTGACTGTGTTTCTCCTAACTCCCATGTATGAGTGTGTGTATCCAGGCAACCATGCATCAGTGTCCTGTGTGTGTGTGTTTCTGCTTTCCTGTGTGTTTTCTTCTTGTGCATCCCCCATGTGTAAGTGTGTGCTTTCTTCTCTTCCGCTGTTGTGTCAGGACCAAGGTGTGTGTGTGTGTGTGTGTGTGTGTGTGCGTGTGTATGTGTGTGTGTGTGTATGCGTGTGTGTGTGTGTGTGTGTGTGTGTGTGTGTGTGTGTGTGTGTGTGTGTATGCGTGTGTGTGTGTGTGTGTGTGTATGCGTGTGTGTGTGTGTATGCGTGTGTGTGTGCGTGTGTGTGTGTGTGTGTGTGTGTGTTGTCTCTACAGGCCTTAGGCAGAAGCAGACCCCAGGTGGCCTGTGGCTCCAATGACACGCTTCTCTTTTTACTCAGCAAATGGTGGGTGATAGAATGCACACACACACACACACACACACACACACACACACACACACACACACACACACACACACACACACACATTCGTCCTGGCACAACAGCCAGTGGTCCAGAGGAGGTGGGATAATTAGAATGTCAGAATGTGGGGGCTTGTCACTGATGTCATCTTTACACACACTGGAACAGAAGGGCCGCGGGCCACACACACACACAAACACAAACACACACACACACACACACACACACACACACATACACACAAACACACAAATACACACACACACACACACACACAAACAAACACATACACACACACACACAAACACACCTTTGCACAAGTGGCATTGTGACTGGAACCCATCAACCAAACAGAGAGAAAATAACACAATTGTGGCACAGAACTAAGGGTGTTTGAGCACGCACACAAACACACACACACACACACACACACACACACACACACACAAATGGCACAGTAGTGAGGGTGTTTGAGCACACACACCACACACCACACCACACACACACACACACAGTTAGGACACCGTACTAAAGGTATTTCAGCACACACACACACACACACAGTTAGGACACCGAACTGAGGGCGTTTGAGAAGAGTGGGCTTATAATTCCCAATCCCCTGACAGGAGCTTCCAACAAGACAAACAATCCAGTCTCACACACAGGGTTATATTTGTATCTCTGCACCCAGCCGCTCAATCTTATACACACACACACTCACACACACACACACACATTACCTCATTAGGTGTGTGCATGCAGTGCAATGCGGTGTAGTGCAGTGCAGTGCAGTGTGTGTGTGTGTGTGTGTGCTGACAGTAGGCTATGGGGTGTTGGTTTTTTATGGAGAGCCACCCAGTGTAGGTTAATCAGAGCAGAGCTGCCATGTCAGATAAATGTGAGCGTGGGGCAAGGGGCCGGGGCTGTCACCTCCTGATTTAAAATGGCTGCCCAGGAGACACACACACACACACACACACACAACTCCCATCCCACACACTCCTCTCCCTTCATCCTGTCTGTACCCGAATCGCTCCACTTTTGTCCCTCCTCTCCTCCTGTCCTCCTCTCTATCTGTCTTTTCCTCTCCTCTCTTCTCCTCTCCTTTTCGATCTTTTCTTCTCTCCTCCTCTCCCCCCACCATTTCCCCCTCTTCTCCTCTTTCTGCCACACCTGTGCTTTCACCCCCCCACCCATCTCCTCTCCCGGCGGGTGGCACGAGCGGCGTCAGGCGATCATGTCCCAGGGTAATAACAGCCATCAGGCCCACACCAATCAGCAGCGAGGCTGCACTGCCTACATTTGTTTGCAGTTTTACACTCTTTTGTGCACGGCTCAATCACACACCTGTCGAAACACCTGCCACCAATTTGTCTGGTGTAAAAATGGAGAAGGTCGTCTTTTGTTTCCATTTACAGTTTATAATCAACACTGGGCTTCCAATCTTCGCCCGCCATTTTTCAATTTCCCATTCCCTCTTCAATAAAAGCCCTGCTATCACTCAGTTCTGGCTGAGGGGGGGAGCACAAATGTGCTCAGTGATGGAAACATCTCCAGCCAGCGCGGCTCCATCAGTCTGGCTTGGTCTGGGAAAAGAAGCACGCAGCACAGTGGGAAGCAGCACATAGTATCAGACATATAAAAGCACACCAAACACACCAAACATTTAAAACACACCAAACACACCAAACAGAAAAACACACCAAACAGAAAAAACACACCAAACACACCAAACACACCAAACATTAAAAACACACCACATGAAGACGTTACTATGTGGAGGCTGCTACCTGACCTCAGATAAAAATGGATTTGAAATTCTCCCATAGCAACAAAGGACAGGAAACTCAGGCCCAACCTCTCTATCAGAACCTCACTCAGGCCCAACCTCTCTATCAGAACCTCACTCAGGCCCAACCTCACTCAGGCCCAACCTCTCTATCAGAACCTCACTCAGGCCCAACCTCTCTATCAGAACCTCACTCAGGCCCAACCTCTCTATCAGAACCCCACTCAGGCCCAACCTCTCTATCAGAACCCCACTCAGGCCCAACCTCTCTATCAGAACCCCACTCAGGCCCAACCTCTCTATCAGAACCTCACTCAGGCCCAACCTCTGGCCAGAACCAGAGGAGCTGGAGAAGTAAGAAAAAAAACACTGATATGGCGAATCTTCCTTAACGCTGGCTGAGCTGGGATGGGGAGAGTTTTAGTGACGTAGGGTGAGTATGAAGAGTTTTAGTGACTAGTGGGTGAAGTATGAAGAGTTTTAGTGACTAGTGGGTGAAGTATGAAGAGTTTTAGTGACTGTAGTGGGTGAAGTATGAAGAGTTTTAGTGACTGTAGTGGGTGAAGTATGAAGAGTTTTAGTGACTGTAGTGGGTGAAGTATGAAGAGTTTTAGTGACTGTAGTGGGTGAAGTATGAAGAGTTTTAGTGACTGTAGTGGGTGAAGTATGAAGAGTTTTAGTGACTAGTGGGTGAAGTATGAAGAGTTTTAGTGACTGTAGTGGGTGAAGTATGAAGAGTTTTAGTGACTGTAGTGGGTGAAGTATGAAGAGTTTCAGTGACTGTAGTGATGTTACTGTAACTGCAGTGCTCAGATGTGTGTTGGTGAAGCACACTGGATGAAGAGTTTTGAAAAAGTCAACACTGTTTTGAGAGAAGTGTGAACATGTTTGGCTTATAAGATATAACTGTCATTGCGACATGCAAACTCACAACAGCAGTAGATGTCTGTGGAAGCTTTGGAAGGCTCAAAACGTCTCATCAACGAAACAAACACTGGGAGCAAAGATCTGGTTGAAGCCGCCTTTTCTTCTACACATGTGTGATGAGGCGCTTGTCACTTGTTCAAGCTCGTTAGCCAATGAAGTTTGGACATGTTCCATGAAAGTTGTGTCAGATATTTGGCAAAAAAAGAAAAGTGTGAGAAATGTGTGAAACAAAAGCAACCCCAACGGACACCAAAGATGTGTGTGTGAACACCAACGGGAAGGATGGTTCTGCAGTGCTGAGTGTGTGAACCCCAACGGGAAGGATGGTTCTGCAATGCTGAGTGTGTGAACCCCAACGGGAAGGATGGTTCTGCAGTGCTGAGTGTGTGAACCCCAACGGGAAGGATGGTTCTGCAGTGCTGTGCGTGTGAACACCAATGGGGATGGTTCTGCAGTGCTGAGTGTGTGTGGTTCCAGCTTCATTAAGAGAATCTTAGCAATCAAGAAAAACTCTACTGTTCCATTGTTCCAAATCCAAATATATATTCCTACCATCTCCTGCTCAGGTCATGGCCACACAGGGGATGTTCTCCTTTGCCTTGTTCTGACACAGTTGTTCTTGTTCTTCTTGCCATACAGAGGTATTTAGCATTAAAATGGGTGATATACAACCCCACACAACTGTCTGAGGCAGGGTGTGTGTGTGTGTGTGTCTGATCATGGTTCTGTACGGTGTCTGAGACGGTGTGCCTGGCAGTCTACGGTTTGTAAGATGATGTGTATGGTACTGGTATGTGGTGTTTGTGAACTCTGGCTAGTGAGATGTGTGTGTGTGAACTTTGCGTGGTGGTGCAGTTTGGTGATTCTGCCTGGTGCGTGTGTGCGTGTGTGTGTGTGTGTGTGTGTGTGTGCATGTTGAGTTGAGGTGAAGTGTGTGTGAGCTTAGTGTCAGGGCTCTGGAAGTCTGGGCTAATCAGAATCCTTTATCTCTGTGTGCCGCTAAAGCATCCTGTATCCTTGTGACTAATCAGAGGTGTGCTCTTCTCTTCCATCTCTCCTGACACACACACACACACACACACACTCATCCTCATCATCCGCCTGTGATTGACGATGCAATTACACAAACACTCTTTTAATTGATTGTTTATTTGTCGCTGATGGCAACCACATCTAACAGGCATCCAGCTTTCCCTGCAATCAGCAGCCCGGCATTACATGCACACACACACACACACACCTCCTCTGAGACACACTCGCAGACATCAAAAGAGGATTTCTACCCAGAAACTGCATGTCTCTGATTGAGAGATCTGCTCTCCTATTTGCTGGAAACTGTCATATCCACATCTCAGCCTCTCTCTTTCTCGCTCTCTCTTCCTTTCTCTCACTCCCTCTCTCTGTCTCTCTTCCTTTCTCTCACTCCCTCCCTCTACCTGTCTCTTTTTGTCTTTTACTCTTTGTCTTTCTGTCCTCTATCTCTCCCTCTGTCTCTGTCTTGGTCTCTCTCTCTTTCTCTCTGTCCATTTCTGTCTTTTCTCTCTCTCTCGCTCACTGTCTCTACCTCTCTCACTCTCTCTTCATTTTAATATTATTTTTACACAAAAGTTGAATAGTGTAAATCTTTCAGTTCTTTGGTAATCCAATAAAGAATGATTTAAAATCTCAAAATCTCCCTCTCTCTTTTGTTCTCTGTCTGTCTGTCTCCCTCTCCCTTTTTCTCTCTGTCTGTCTCCCTCTCCCTCTCTCTCTGCCCCCCCTCTCTGTCTGGCTGTCTGTCTCCCTCGCTCTCTCTTTCTTTCTCTCTGTCTGTATCCCTCGCTCTCTCTCTCTTTGTCTCAGTTTAGCAGTTTTTATCCTGAACTGTAGAGTAGTGTGTATCCTATTCTTTAGTGCTCTGTGGTTAAAGGGTAAACTTACACACACACACACACACACACACACACACACACACACACACTCTCTCTCTCTCTCTCTCTCTCTCTCTCTCTCTCTCTTTCTCTGGGCAAAACTTAAGCAGGCAGTTGTACGGCTCGTTTTCATGTTTTAACCCTCAGAAGCAAAGACTGCCATCTATTAAACACTCAATAAACAGCACAACCGCTAAATTAACAACACTAAACATTACTACTGCCAGCTAAAAACCACACAGTATCGCTAAATAAACAGCACTCCCACTGACTAAACCACACTAAACTTTAATATCATCACATAAACAGCACTAGGCCAATGCTGTCTATCTAAACAGCACTCTCAACGTCTAAACCACACTAAACTTTAATACCACTACATAAACAGCAACAGCAACAGGCCTCCCGCTAAACAGCACTAGACTTTTGCTTAATAAACAGCATTCGCACTGACTGACTGACAAAAATATAATAGCACTATACCTAACTGCGAAACCGCTATAAACAGCAATACTGTTAAATAAACATACTCAGCTCTCACTAAAGAAACAGTAGTCTGCTACCTAAACCACACTAAACATGAGGCTGCTACTGCTACTAAACAACACTGGGCTAGCGCTAACTCAACAGCGCCCACTAAACTGCAGCAAACAGCAAAACCACTAGTTTAACAGCACTAAATGCACAGAACCCCTCTATACTGTCACTATACTGCCCCCCTATACTGCCACTATACTGCCCCCCTATACTGCCACTATACTGCCCCACTATACTGCCCCCCTATACTGCCACTATACTGCCCCCCTATACTGCCACTATACTGCCCCCCTATACTGCCACTATACTGCCCCACTATACTGCCACTATACTGCCCCCCTATACTGCCACTATACTGCCCCACTATACTGCCCCCCTATACTGCCCCACTATACTGCCACTATACTGCCCCCTATACTGCCACTATACTGCCCCCCTATACTGCCACTATACTGCCCCACTATACTGCCCCCCTATACTGCCCCACTATACTGCCACTATACTGCCCCCCTATACTGCCACTATACTGCCCCACTATACTGCCCCCTATACTGCCCCCCTATACTGCCACTATACTGCCCCCCTATACTGCCACTATACTGCCCCACTATACTGCCCCCTATACTGCCCCACTATACTGCCACTATACATACTGCCCCCTATACTGCCACTATACTGCCCCCCTATACTGCCACTATACTGCCCCACTATACTGCCACTATACTGCCCCACTATACTGCCCCCTATACTGCCCCACTATACTGCCACTATACTGCCCCCCTATACTGCCACTATACTGCCCCACTATACTGCCACTATACTGCCCACTATACTGCCCCCTATACTGCCACTATACTGCCCCACTATACTGCCCCCTTATACTGCCCCACTATACTGCCACTATACTGCCCCCCTATACTGCCACTATACTGCCCCCCTATACTGCCCCACTATACTGCCCCCCTATACTGCCCCCTATACTGCCACTATACTGCCCCACTATACTGCCCCCCTATACTGCCACTCTACTGCCCCACTATACTGCCACTATACTGCCACTATATTACCCCACTATACTGCCCCACTATACTGCCCCCCTATACTGCCCCACTATACTGCCACTATACTGCCCCACTATACTGCCAACATCCTGCCACTATACTGCCCCACTACATGTCTTACTAAGCATTACTCCACTAACCAGTAGCCTACCATTAAATAAACACCACTGCTAAATAAGCTACACTGCTGCTAGTACATCCTAAGCTCTAAACACTACTGCTGCTGGTCAGCACTCAACAACACTAATGAGCACTAATGTTAGGTGGCCTAACGCAGCTGGGCTATATTATAGGCACCAACACACACTCAGCTTTTCAGGAGCTTCTGAAATTTGATTCCAACTGCTATTTCTGATCGGGGTTTTGATCAAAAGGCGTTTTACAAGAGCAAGGCAAACTTGAGAGTGCGAGCAGTGCGCCTGAGAGAGAGAGAGAGAGAGAGAGAGGAGAGAGAGAGAGAGAGAGTGTGTTGCCACTTAGGGTTGTGGAGTATAGGAGAGAGAGAGGGGGGGAGAGAAGAGAGAGAGAGAGAGAGAGAGAGAGAGAGAGAGAGAGAGAGAGAGGGTGTTTGCTACTAAGGGTTGTGAGAGAGAAGGGGGGGGGGCAGAGAGAGAGAAAGAGGGGGAGAGAGGAGAGAGGGAGAGAGAGACAGAGAGAGAGAGAGAGACAGAGAGAGAGAGAGACAGAGAGACAGAGAGAGAGAGAGAGAGAGAGAGAGAGAGAGAGAGGGAGAGAGAGAGACACAGAGAGAGAGAGGAAGAGGGTGTTTGCTACTAAGGGTTGTGGCGCTGTGCTGTGCCGTGCTGTGTGTTAGCACCTCTGGGAGAGCAGACATACAGCAGCTCATGTTGCGCTGGAATGCCAAAGTATATCAGATGATTGCATCACATCAGGCAAGCTAGAGGATCCAGCACGCAACAACGACACGTCACCAGCACGGCTCCATCATGCAATAAGGATCCAGCACGCAACAACGACACGTCACCAGCACGGCTCCATCATGCAATAAGGATCCAGCACGCAACAACGACACGTCACCAGCACGGCTCCATCATGCAATAAGGATCCAGCACGCCAACGACACGTCACAGCACGGCTCCATCATGCAATAAGGATCCAGCACGCAACAACGACACGTCACCAGCACGGCTCCATCATGCAATAAGGATCCAGCACGCAACAACGACACGTCACCAGCACGGCTCCATCATGCACAAACACATGGATATATAAGATTCAATTAAATTCGATTCAATTCTATTTATACAGCCCCTTTTCCAATAGTATTCTCTCATGGTGCTTTACAGACATTAGCAAGGAGCACACAGAGCAACGGGGGCAGGAGAAACTCCCTTGTGGTCGTTACGCAAGGAAGAGACCTTGGACAGATCCACGGCTCAAGGGGCCAACCCAACTGCCAGTGGTCATGCAGGAAAAGTACCTTTGGTACTTACCATAAGTGATAGACTACAATTTGTCTGTGGTTTAGCAGAGCATCATAACTCCAAAATACTGTCCCACAGCATTATGATTATATAGTCAGGCCAGACTTAATGTTAAGGTCAAGGAGTAAGACTGATCATGGGGGTAGCATTGGGGTGGAGTCCATTCTGACAGTGCCAAGATATAAATATATAACACGTGGATCTATAAGATATGGATATATCACACATAGATATATCACACATAAATATATCACACATAGATATATCACACATGGATATATCACACATGGATATATCACACATAGATATATCACACATAGATATATCACACATGGATATATCACACATAGATATATCACACATAGATATATCACACAAAGATATATCATACATGGATATATAACACATGGATATTTAACAGATGGATGTCTTTCTGCCCTCTCTGTTGCGAGGATGAAGATGGGGAAGAGTTAAAAATGGCAGGAGGGCAATGAAGGAGAAGAAGAGAGAGAGAGGAGAGAGAGAGAGAGAGAGAGGAAAAGTGAGGGAAAGGGGAAAGCAAGGGGCTCAGCTGATGAGGCACAGAAGAAAAGTGAAAAGCAAAGCTATTAAGAGACACACACACACACACACACACACACACACACACACCACACACACACACACACTCCTCTCATATCTGTGAATATCTAGGAGCAGGGTACAGGAAGCTAGAGACAAAGCCTTTGATCAGCCTCTACTGCGTCACCTTGCCTTTCCCACACCCTCGACACACACACACACACACACACACACACACACATCCGTCTCACACCCCCGCCCTGCCAGCCATTATCCCTGTATACCTCTGCCGCTACAGGTGGCACTGTGTGTGTGTGTGTGTGTGTGAGTGTGTCTGTTTATGTGTGTGTGCATGTGTCTATGTGTGTGTGTCTCTCTCTCTCTCTCTCTCTCTGTGTGTGTGTGTGTGTGTGTGTGTGTGTGTGTGT
>PYXC01002033.1:47500-50000 GCA_015244755.2 Tenualosa ilisha
GCAGGCTGGTCTGGCAGCTGAGCTGGTGAATGGGGCGTCTGAATTGGCACCAACCCCTCCTAGGGACGAGGGGGAAGGGCACAACTGGAGATGCTAATTAGACCGCTACTGATGGATGGGCAGAGAAAACACCCCTCCCTCCCTCAGACCGCTCAATGCTCTGTCCTCAGCACTCTGGGGAGATGCCACACGTGTGTGTGGTGTGTGTGTGGAGAGAGAAAGAGACAGTGTGTGTGTGTGTGTATCTATGCATGCATGTGTATGTATGTGGTGTGTGTGTGTATGTGTGTGTATGTGTGTGTGTGTGTGTGTGTGTGTGTGTGTGTGGAGAGAGAAAGAGACAGTATGTGTGTGTGTGTGTGTGTGTGGTGTGTGTGTGGAGAGAGAAAGAGAGAGTATGTGTGTGTGTGTGTGTGTGTGTGTGTGTGTGTGTGTATCTGTGCATGCATGTGTATGTATGTGGTGTGTGTGTGTATGTGTGTGTATGTGTGTGTTTGTGTGTGTGTGTGTTTAAAGGTAACTTAGTTCCCTGCTTGTGTTCTCTTGTTGTCATGATGACGGCAGGTGAGGCCACTGCGGCCAAGTGGGAGTTGGGAGTTGGGAGTTGGGACTTGGGAGGTGGGAGTTGGGAGTTGGCAGGTGAGGCCACTGAGGCCAAGTGGGAGTTGGGAGTTGGGAGTTGGGAGTTGGGAGGTGGGAGTTGGGAGGTGGGAGGTGGGAGTTGGGAGGTGGGATTTGATTCATCTGGAAGTATGATCCAGGATGACAGCAAAAGACAACTGGCATCTGACTGATGATAGCTGCAGTATCCATTTCAGACCCACGATAAGAGAGTAAAAGTGTGTGTGTGTGTGTGTGTGTGTGCTGATCTCTTCTCTCTGACTAGGCCTGCCATTTCAAATTTGTCATTATGAGCACACAATAGCGTGTGTGTGTGTGTGTATGTGTGTGTGTGTGTGTGTGTGTGTGTGTGTTCTGATGAGCATACGATACAGACAGACAATTCCAAAGCCGCTCCCAAATCTTGAAGAGACTCGCAAAGGTCGACACCAATCTATAAATAAGGCTGCAGATGGAAAGCCTGCATTAGTCAGAAGAGATCAATACTGGTGTGTGTGTGTGTGGTGTGTGTGTGTGTGTGTGTGTGTGTGCGTGTGTGTGTGCTACAGGCCTCTTCCCCAGCCTTATCAGCCTATGCTGGAGAAGCACTCAGCGCTGATCAATTATTCAAATCTACTTTAAACGGCCTCTCTTTGTCAACAATTTGGCCAAATCAGATTTATTCTGCACTCCAAGACTTCGGAGAGGCTATTTTTCATTTAAATGCCATTTACCATTTCTTATTAAAATACATGATTGCTCTTGTAGATGTATGTATTCAATGGGCGAGATCATCAGTCAGATTAATGGAATGTACTTTCATGCCATAAGTAATGGTGCGCGTGGAGCTCACTGTTCACTCGGACCTCTCCGCTCACACACACACACACACACTCAGACCTCTCTCTGCTCCCTGTGCAAAGGCACAAGGGTTCTGTTTGACAGTCCGATCAGGTCAGAACCGCACAGCACCTGAGACCAGGCTGGTGGAGCAATGTGGCTCGTCGGAGAACAGGGGATTTTAGAACAGGGGATTTTAGAACAAGAACGCAGTTGTAAGATGGAATCTTTTCCTTAAGAAGCACAGAATTCGTAGACAGCTCCATTCTCTGTTAGATATGGTGTGCAGGGGCGGAGCTACAGGCGGGGCGGGCGGGGCAATCGCCCCTGGGCCCAGGGCCTTTTCCCGTCTGCTAAATGGCCCCACCCATCGCAGACGGCCTTTCATATTAATGAACGTTCATTCTCACATGAAATTGCTGCGGTCAATGTACTCATTTCAATACCATGTATAGAGAACGGCAGCGCCAAGCTTTATATACCAAGACATTGTATTGATTGTGTTGCTGACGGTGGGTATTTGGAAGCCTGTTTTTTTTCCATGTATCATTCTTTGTAAACATCACTACAATGAACCTAAATATAATAACGATTGTAGTTTTAAACTAAGCCACATTGTCCCTTTGTGATACGTATATTTCTGTTTGAGTATGTAGTTATTACAGAGTAAGAGTATTACAGAGTAATTTGTCTTTTAAAAGTGTAATGCATTCTGGGTCATCATCTGCAGCGCGTACGTAACCCTAACGTAGCGAAACGTACGTCTCCTCCGCTCCTCCTCCCCCCTCAACGAGCCTGTCCAGAGTAGGCAGGGGGCAGGAGGACAGTGTGGTCATGACATAGGTCATGAGAAGTAGTGTCCGTGTAGTGATATTGCAGACATTTCGACATGTTTAAAGCTAAAAGTGGAGCCCAAAAGAGGAAAGAAAAGAAAAATAAAGATGAGGCAAACGCCAAACTTCCCAAATTGGACTCTTTCTTAAATACTCCTTCTCGGGTTCAGCCTAGGCAGTGACAGGGAAGAACATGCATCGTCATCCTTCAAGCGGTAGCAACTTGC
>PYXC01002033.1:55000-57274 GCA_015244755.2 Tenualosa ilisha
ACACACATTCTCACACACACACACACACACACACACACATTCTCACACACACACACACACTTACACACACACACACATTCTCACACACACACAGTCACATATCAGTACACACACACACACACACACACACATTCTCACACACACACACACACTTACACACACACACACACACATTCTCACACACCACACACACACACACAGACTCACACACACACGCACACTCACACACACACAGTCACATATCAGAACACACACACACACACACACCACACACACACAACATATCAATACACATGCATACAGCCCTTGGCTTTTCATCCACCACCTGGCCCTTTCTGTTTAATTTAGACCCATCCAGCCCACTGACACACACACACACACACACACACACACACACACACACACACCCTTTGGGGGCTCCATTCAGGGAGCTGGGGCTTCCTACAGAGCAAGGTGGATTTCCTGTCAAAACGCCCCCCTGACATGAACGGCACCTCTGACACAAAAATCAATTTCCCTTCCTCCCTCTTGCCCTCCCTCTCTCTTCAGTACACACACATACACACACGCATACACACACACGCACACATGCACACACAGTACACACACGCACACAAACACACACACACACATATATACAGACAGACACACATATACAAACAGACAGACAGACAACACACACACACACACACACAACACACAGAATGGTTCTAGGGTTCTCTACCCATGGCTGCTATTAGCATGTGACCCTAATTGGATGGGGGCTGAGGTGAGCAGTGATCTGCACTAATTGCTGGTGTCCAGTCAGGGAGCTAACTGTGATGGCTCTGACACATGCATACACACACACACACACACACACACAGATCCGAGTGGACACGATCTGAGGGGTAGGCATGATGGCTCTGACACACACACACACACACACACACACACACACACACACACACACACATAGATCCGAGTGGACACGATCTGAGGGGTAGGCATGCTGGCTCTGACACACACACGCACACACACACACACACACACAGGTTCAAGTAGACACAATCAGAGGGTTCTGGCACACACACTCACATAAGGTGAGTCACTGACAAGACCTCACAGTGCAAATTAGGAGTGAAGAGACAGAGTTTGTGTGTGTGTGTGTGTATGTGTGTGTGTGAAAAAGAAAGGCACAGGGAAGGGGAATGAGAGAAGGATGGAGAGAGAGAGAGAGAAAGACAGACTCCAAAATGTGCCATTTGAAATCTTCTTGAGGGAAAACACATGAAATTATTCTGGGGGTGTATCTGCATACTAATGGGTCTATGGACTGTGTGTGTGTGTATGTGTGTGTGTCTGTGTGTGAGTGTGTGTGTGTGAGAGAGAGAGAGTGTCTGTGTGTGTGTGTGTGTGTGTGTGTGTGTGTGTTCTTCTCAGTTTGGTGATGATTACACAAGGATAAGCACTCACACACACACATACACCTCTTGTGGGAGCATAGGAGCAGCCAGGGCAGTTTCACCAAACACCAGCCAGACACACACACACACACACACACACACACACACACACACACAGTCACACTTCCCCAAACATCACAGTTGTCTCTGTGCATAGGGTGGACAGACATTATGCACAGAGAATATAACAGAATAAAGAGAAATAAAAAGAATATGGCCTCCTAAAAATGCCAACTCTCCCCCTCTCTTATGGGTGGTGGTAGCGTAGTGGTTAAGGAACCTGGCTAGCGTGCAAGTAGCCTGAAAAGTTGTGGGTTCAAATCCCAGCTGCCACCGTCGTGCCCTTGAGCAAGGCACTTAACCCTAAGGTGCTCTAGGGGAGACTGGCCCTGAACAATTGATAGTTGACAAAGTTGTAAGTCGCTTTGGATACAAGCGTCTGCTAAACGCAGAAATGTAAATGTCTCTCTCTCCCCTGATCTTGACAAGTAAATCCAACTGCTGGTTTGCTCCATACATTTGAGGCCAAGAATGAATTAGTCTGTAATAAAGAGAGAGAGGGACAAAAGAGGCCCTCACTCATCCAAGGCTGGGAGAAACACAAGATGAGGAGGGTGAATTAGAGATGCAGACTCACACACACACATACACACACCCTCAGATGGGATTACTTCAGATGTGAAGCTCCATCTCGGCCTCCGACTGGAGGGCACAATTAAGAGCCGGCGTCGGAAGCACATGGCAAATTGCAATGAGACTCAAAACATTTTATTTTCTGCATAACATCAGGCTGTGATTAATAATTGATCTGGTGCGGAGCCGTGCAGAG
>PYXC01002034.1:0-7500 GCA_015244755.2 Tenualosa ilisha
CCACTCAGCCTGCACACAAACAGCAGCTGTACACAGCGAACAGCAGCACCTGGTGGAGGCCAGCAGACATAAACACACACACACACACACACTCACAGCCACAAGTACACACACACACACCGCACACACACGGACTCAGCAGCAGCAGATTCATAGACTGCTTTCCACAAGACCAGAGTAAAGAATAATATAAGAAATGTTGAGAGTATACATGTTGAATGGGGTCGGCTGGGGATGGTTGGTTTTTGCCAGGATACGGGCATCAAGGGGAGGGATGCCAAGAGATGGTGTGTGTGTGTCTGCGCTCTGTGTGTGTGTGTGTGTGTGTGTGTGTGTGTGTGTGTGTGAGAGTGTGAATGTATTCGCCCCCCTGGATGTTGGATGTCTTTGAGTGGAAAGTGTTTCTGATTAAAAGCCCATGGGACAGAGGCTAGAGGAAGTACAACACATGTACACACACACACACACACACACACGCACACACACACACACACTGATTACAGACGCTGGTGCAACAGCTTGGAAAGAAGCACAGCACAACACAGTGCATCACACACACAAATACACACAAACTGACACAGTGTAGAGAATCATTCACAGATTGATGGTGTCTGTGTACCTGGGGTAACAGCTTGTGTTTTTCTTCTGTCAAAACTCTTCCTGTCTGTGACATCAGTAGCACTGTCATCATGAGTTTGTCTGTCAGACACTGGCATATTTCCTAAGCCAACCACCCCCATCACGCACACACACAGACACACACACACACACACTCACCCCACACACACACACCTTCGAATGTATGAATACTCCTCTCTCTCTCTTTCCCGGAATTAAACACATACAAATTCGTGCATGCACACACACACACACACACACACACACACACACACACACACACACGGTCCTTGAGATGTGCTATTGCACTCCCAGTGAGTCACTTTTGCAGGTTAGGTGGGGTCTCACATCAATTCACACCAAATCTGCCTGAACAAGGGCAGATCCCTAATGAGCCTGGATCCCTAACAAGCCTCCTTTCTTAGCGAGGCTGCCATGTATCAAGGCTGAATCACAACGCCGCCATCTCTGTGCATAGATTTGTGCTCTCTCTTTCTCCTCAGCTGACTTGATGAATCCAACACGAACAAACCAACTGTACTGGCAGGAGAGGGCTGCCTGACAACTTGAAAGGAAGTATCCTCAGAGAACGACTTAGAGAACTCCAAAAACTTCCAAAACTCTTCAGAAAAGCTTGACTCAGTATCAGGTGCCGTACGTCATCACGCAGTCTCTCCCAGCTGAGGTCATCCATGGCCATGCATTGTGTATTTGTCATGGTTTTAGCATAACAATGTGCCAAGAAGCGGCTGACCAGAGTTGTGTTCAAATTCAGCCAACAAAAAAAAAAAAAAAAAGAAAGAAAAAGCAAAGCTTAAATTGTACAGCTTTACTTTTTATTTATTTTCCCAAGTCACACTTTACCAGTAACAACACAGGAATAAACTTCCCAAATTGGTAAGTTCTGTCTCTGTTTGTTTGCCATGAACTCTATCTTAAGACTGTTTATGCATGTTTGTAAATGTGTGTTTGCACTGAGCTCAAAGCGCAAAGATTTTTTGGTTAAAAGTATTCAAAAAGGTTTGCTGTCATGAATAACCCCTGGTCCAGTTGTGTACAGAACCAGCTGCTCTCTGGGTGTGTACACTTGGTTCTGACACTGCTGTAGGCTGCCACATCTGTTGCCGTTTATGTGTGTGTGTGGTGTGTGTGTGTGTGTGTGTGTCTGTATTTCCAAAAGCCTGTGGAGCTGCATGGATTTCGGCTGGCTTGTTAAACACTAGTAAACACCCCTAGACTTCCACCTGTCTGCCAACCTGAGCTCTCTAGAGTGTGTGTGTTTGAGAGAGAGAGAGAGAGAGAGAGAGAGAGAGAGAGAGAGAGAGGGGGAGGGGGGGGAGGGAAGGCATAGACAAAAAACAAAGAATGGAGAGAATAAGAGAGATGCAATGGATGGATGGATGAATGGGGAAAGGGGGATAGAGAAGAAGCACAGGAGGAAGGGAATGTATTTGAAATCAGATAAACTGGAAGTACACCTGATTCTGGTCTGATCTGGAACGTGTCCAGGTCTGACTGTCCAAACCTCATGCACAGCAGGATATTTAGGCTAGTAAATGACTGTACAAGAAACATTCCTCATATGCACATGCATGCATGTATGTATTTGTTGTTAGCCTGAAGATCAGCCTCGCCTCAGACACTTGCAGACACTGATGCTCTAGATGACACACATTGCGACACTCAGATTCTCACATCCACTCATCTGCCCACTGGTACTCTCCTCCACACACCTGCCATTCATCTTCCAAGGTCACTCTGTTGCTGCATTTAACACTTCCATCGACACATCCACAACCAGAGATCCCATCACGCCCACACACAATACTTTTCCGTTAATTATTAGATTTATGCATTCAAATTCAGTTTGGTGTTATCATCCAGGTCATGTCTGCAGCTTGTACAAGTCTGGGTCATAAAGTATAAAAGTGTGTGTGTGTACATATATATATATGTGTGTGTGTGTGTGTGTGTGATGTGTGTGTGTGTGTGATGTGTTTAATGAGATTTAAAAACCCTAAACTAAACTAAAAAGAGACATGTTTTTAATTTCTCTTGTGTGATGTGACATTTAGGTAAAAGGGAGTGTCAAAATTCTTTACAGTTTACAGGCGGGGAAGTAGGAGTATTTCACTGCTGTCTCATCTGAATGTGTGGAAGGAGGCCTCCAGAAAGAGAAGTAAAGAATGAAGAGGGACAGAGAGAGAGAGAGAGAGAGAGAGAGAGAGAGAAATGGAAGAATGGAGGGAAGAGAGAAACCGAATGAGGAGAAATTCTGTGACATAGTGTACTCGGCTCACATACACACACACACACACATACACACACAATGACACAGTGTACTGGGCAGCACTACAGAAAAGCCTGACCTCACCTACCTTGGCTCAGAGCTGTGTTGAAGTTGGCCCTGCACAACTGCAGGCACTAAGAAAGAGCCATGTCTGCCAGCTCTCAGCTCTCGAGAGTAACTCTAGACATTGGCTAAGGGTGCTGTCCATCATCACTCAGTGCATCCCTTATTGGCTGTTCTCCCTGTGCTGCAGGAACACTGTGTGCTGTTCGAGTAGCCCAGATCCTCTGAGTTAAATGTGTGTGTATGTAAGTATATATGTGTGTGTGTGTGTGTGTGTGTGTGTGTGTGTGTGTGTGTGGTGTGTGTGTGTGTTTGTGTGTGTAAAGAACAAACCCACTTCTCCCACACAAGGTTACAACAAAAAAAAAAAAAAAAACAGGACCAAAACCACCAACAAACACAAGATGAGAGATGAAGATCTATGCTATCTCTCGCTAGTCACAAAAAGTGTCCTTCACAATACTATGAGAACAGCAAGACAGAAGCTCTGCACCAAGCATTTCAAAACAAACTGAAGAGATATGTGACGTGGTATAATGTAGAGATGTGTGTAGAGATGTGTGACAGACACAAACACACACACACACACACACACACACACACACACACACACACACACATATTTAGGGCACAGTCATGTCGCCATTAGATTCAGATGGCTAACATGAAGAACTCTTTGACTTCATAGTGAAGCGAAAACCTCCCTCTTCTCGACTACCCCGTTCCAAGCAGCAGACTCCAGAGTCGCCCATAAAGTGGAGGCCCGCCTGGCCATCCCTGTTCCCCTACGCCTCTCTCCGCATAGAGAGAGAGAGAGAGAGAGAGAGAGAGAAAGGGGGAGACAGAGGGGAAGAGCGAGAAAGAGAGAGAGAGAGAGAGAGAAAAAGAGGCGGAAAAACGCTTCCACATGTGCTTTTTCCATCTCCCGCTGTTGGCCTGGAATTGCGTTTATGTCCAATGTCAAACTTCTCACAGTGTCGGAATACAGAGAGAAAAGCAATTACAGACCAGGAGAGAGGAAGGGAGTGTGTGAGAGGGAGAACTTGGGATGGAGGGAAAGAGAGAGAGAGAGAGAGACAGAGAGAGTGAGAGAGAGAGACAGAGAGAGAGAGGAGCAGGGTTGGCTTCCTTCGTTCTGCATTGGGATAAACCCTACAGGCCTCTCTCTCTCTCAGTGTGTGTGTGTGTGTGTGTGTGAGTGTGAGAGAGAAAGAGAGAATTAGTGTAAGCGTAACTCAAAGTGTTTGTGTGTGTGTTATAACGCGTAGAGGTGTGTGAAAGTATGCATATGTGACTATAGCTCTCAGTGCTGTCAGTGGGTGGGTTGTGTGTATGTGTGTGTGTGTGTGTGTGTGTGCAGTGTAAATATGTGGTGGTGTGTGTGCGTGTGTGTGTGTTAATGTAAGGCAGTTTCCCTTCCCAGCTCCTAAAATTCCCGTGGCTGGGGTTGTTCACACGGGAAGCACAATGTTCCTCATCCGTCAGCTCTCAGCCACAAAACTCACAGCTCTTCTCCCTCTCCTCTTCCTCTCTTTCCTGTCTGTCCCATGTCTCTCGACCCCAGTCTTCCTCCCAATTCTTTTCTCCTCTCCTTCTCTATTTACTGTATGCCCCCGGATCTTGTATTTTTCCTCTCTTTCTCCCTCCACTCTCTTCCTCTCCCCCTCCTCTGCTGCTTCTCCCTGCCCCTCCAGACCCCAAAACCACTCGGTCCCCCTCTGCCTCTCCCAGGTCCTGGGAAAAGGGTGCTTCCCTGCACTCCTGTGGGGGTGGGACCGGACCCCCATCCACAAACGCCTCGGGCTCAGGGGCTGCGGTCTTCTTGGGTACGCTTTCAACAAACAATCGTCGTAGCAACAACAGTACTGTCACCCTCAGAGGAAATCAGAAGAGTGGCGGCTTGTGTGTGTGTGTTTATGTGTGTGTGTGTGTAGTGTGTGTCCCTGTGTTTTCTCCCATATGTGTGTGAATGTATATATTTGGGTGAGTATTTGCATTTTGCACATATTTGTGTGTGTGTGTGTGTGCAAGTGTGTGTATGTGTGTGTGTGTGTGCATGTGTGTCTGTGTGTAATGAGTATGTTCTTTGCATTAGAGATGGTGTTTATAAAGATAACTCAGCTCCTTTGAGTAGTTTATTTATGCTGGTTGCGTGGAGTTTCTCACTGAATTATCTACTCCCTGTCTCAGGCTGGGAACAGACAGAACAAACAGACAGACAGACAGACAGACAGACAGATAAGAAATAAATGCAAGAACAACTTCTCAGGATTTATGATGAAAAGCAGCTAGCAGCTGCCTCACTCTCTGCTGCCGTCTAGTAACATGAGTCACTCCTATATCACCACCTCCCAATATACCTACCAACACCTGCCAAGGATCTGCTTTTTCATTGGCTGGATGCTGGGTGTTTGATTGTCATTGGATGTCAGAGTGCTGCCCCATCATTGGCTGGCTAATGGTTGGCTACAGTGCATCTGGCAGTGGAGGTGTCTGACCTTACAAACAGCTCAGTGTGGCTCAAGTTGGTCTGCCGACACAAGAGGACTGAATAGGATACTAGGAAGACTAGGGAGTGTGACACAGGGAGTGTGACACAGGGAATATGCATAGAAGTGTGTGTGTTTATGTACGTAAATGTGAGAGTGTGTGGAGTTGAATGGATTTTCCAGATCAAACTTCTGACATTTCTGATTGGACCAGATCACTCCCCAGAGTCCTGGAAACTAGAGGCCTTTTCACTGCTAGTAGTAACTCCACATTTAGCATTGAACTGTCTGACGTGAAAGATACATTCATCAGAAGTGATAAATAAAGTTGCCTGGCAACAGGGGATGTCACTGTTTTGTGGGACGGAGGATGAACAATCAACGATAAAATAAACAGAAAGCCCACAGTGACGTCATTTAAATGGGATTAGTTGGAAGTGGAACAGTTGTACAAAAGTCACATGACCCAAGTGGTGACTGAGGCATTGGTAAGGATATGGGCATGGTTGTGATTACCTTTTTGCTATTTAGCATACAAGTTGTGACTGAGGCATTGGTAAGGATATAGGCATGGCTGTGATTACCTTTTTGCTATTTAGCATACATGCTCATGGCCAAACCGCAGTCACTGGCGCATGCTGTTGCAGCTGCACTCTCCCTCATGAACATCATTAAAGGGCTCATTGAATGGAGGAGTGGAGGACACCTTGTTCTCTGGCGTTAAAGCAGAACGTATTCAACTTTGATTTACAAAAATATGCACAACCCCAATTACCACCTTATGTTTAGTCTGGGAACTGAAATGGTTCTAAATGGCAACCGCAATTGAGCTTTAGTTGATTTCACGTATATGACATCATAGCTCAGCTTTGATCCATCTTTTAGTGACTGTTTCCAATTCAAGATTTACATATGAAGGAGGGTACGATCATGCTTCATGTTCATGAAACGTGAAAACAGCTCTGCTACTATACACAACCTCACTTAATTCAACATAGCCAAGGTAAAAAGGCTTTTCCATTCTGTGACCCCTTTCAAAGTATCTTTGTTAGAACCTTGGAACACAGATGCAAAATGGCAGTCTCACACACACACACACACACACACACACACACACACAGTTCACATCCACAGAGAATATTTCCATTTGGAGTATGGCGAAACTGACAGACAGACTGTCAGATAAAACAAGGGACGGAGTGTGTGTGTGTATGTGTGTGACAGACAGAAAAAGAGAAAAGAGAGCGAGAAAGAAAAGAGAGAGAGAGAGGAAGGAGAGGGGAGAGAGAGAGAGAGAGAGAGGAAGAGAAGGGGTGAGATGGGCGGGGAGCCAAAATCCAGTCACCCCAGGCTATAATTAGCAACCCCCAATTTAATCCCATCAAGGGCCTAGTGTCAACTGGGAACACAGTAGGGGGGTTACAGAGAGAGAGAGAGAGAGAGAGAGAGAGAGAGGGAGAAGAGAAGAGGACGAGAGAGAGAGACTCCTGCTGAGCTGTCTTTAACCCACTTCCTGGTGTTACTTGTCTGTCTCACAGGAGTACCCCAGAGCCCTGACCTTGTGACCTGGAAGTGCTTCAAGATATGTATGGTCTCTCTCTCTTCCTCTCTGTCTCTATTTCTCTCCCTTTCACATATGCCCTCTGCATGTGTGTGTGTGTGTGTGTACTTGGAATCACTATGATGAGTGTGTTATGTACAAGTTGTACATAACTAGAACAAGTCAAAAACAAACATGAAGTGTGTGCATATGAGTGTGTGTGTGTGTGTGTGTATTCAAATAACTATGAGTTTCTGTATGACTTTGTGAGTATGTGTACATGTGTCTGTGTATGTCTATACATTCTTGACCATGCATGTGTGTGTATGTGTTTTCATGCAGTAAGTGTGTGTGTGCGTGTCTGTATTTCTGCACTGATTTTCCTCACTGCTTGGATCACACACACACACACACACACACACACGCACACACACACGCACACACACACACCAACAGGCCAAAGAACAAAGCTATGCAGCCATGGAGGATGGGGCTTGTTA
>PYXC01002034.1:12500-15000 GCA_015244755.2 Tenualosa ilisha
GAAGAAAACACACACACACACACACACACATGCACACACATACACACACACAAATACACACACACACACACACATCTCATTTTTTCAGAGGACAAGACGTAGAATTACAACTTCCAAAACACACAGGTACATGTTTGATATACAGAATTCATGTCCCATTGTCTCCTAAAGCCTGAAATGAGCAACATTTTCGGAAAAAAAAAAAGTTCTGCAGCGTTGTGTCAGTATTAGCCCTTAGCCCATTACTGCAATACACCCAGACTTTTGTCACTTTATCTGTACCAATCAATTCAAACATAAATACAAATGTTCAACATTTCTAGGACCCCATAGGACTCAAGAATCTTGTTGAGTCTACCGTCGTTCAAGAATAATAATAATAATAATAATAATAATAATAATAATAATAATAATAATAATAATAATAAAACTCAAGTACATGTGTATCAAATTTTATAAAATTTGTGTACATTTCTTCAACCCACAGCATTGTTGTAGGACAGCTTCGTATCTCCACCCCTGAGATATCCATCATATTCTCTGAGCTTGGGCCCTCTCTTGATGGGCCGCTCTATTCTCTAACTTTATGAATATAAATATCAGCCACACAAAACATACACACGTTTCCTTCATGTCTTAACTACATTTACATTTACATTTATGCATTTAGCAGACGCTTTTATCCAAAGCGACTTACAACTCATCAACTATCAATTGTTCCGGGGCCAGTCTCCCCTAGAGCAACTTAGGGTTAAGTGCCTTGCTCAAGGGCACAACGGTGGCAGCCGGGATTCGAACCCAAAACTTTCCAGGCTAATTACACACTAGGCAGGTTCCTTAACCACTACGCTACCACCACCCACCACCACCACTGCTTTGATGAGCCATGCACACAGGGCCGGGAACACCATAAGAACACAGTGGGGCCTCTATTGTGTGTGTGTGTGTGTGTGTGTGTGTGTGTGTGTGTGTGTGTGTGTGTGTGTGTGTGTGTGTGTGTGTGTGTGTGTGTGTGTGTGTGTGTGTGTGTGTGTGTGTGTGTGTGTGTGTGTGTGTTGGGTGGGGGGAAGGCACTTTAGGGGGCTCTTCACTGCTATACACATGATACCCCATCCCGCCCTCCTCTTCAACAAAATTTTGCATACCAGAACGCTTTACACATCACTTGTTAATAAATATGAATTGATTTGTTAGGATTGTGGAAGACAGCAATAGAAATGTCAAGGGACACACACACACACACACACACACACACACATATACACACACACACTACACACATACACGACTATAGGGAAGTCAATAATTGATAAGGTGCGTGCTATATGCATGTAACTGCATGCTCTTGTTTGGCATTGATTCACAAGCATTCAGAGGCAGAGACAGCTCTGAGAGAGAGAGAGAGAGACTGACAGGCTGACAGACAGAGAGAGAGACTGACAGAAAGAGAGAGTGAGTCTTCATTCTCTATGTCTGCTCTTCTCTGCTCATTTGCTTTCTTCCCTTCTTTCCTTTCCCTTTCTTTTGTCCATAGTGTGCCTCTCCTCTTTCTCTCTCTCTCTCTCATTCACTCCCCCATATATACCTCTCTACCATCTCTCTCTACAGTCTCTCTCTCTATTTTCTGTCCCTGTCTCGATCCTTCTTTCATTTTCCTTTCTGCCTCTCTCTTTCCCTCCATCTCCCTCTCTTCATCTCTCCCTCTCTCTCCATCTCCCTCCCTCCCTCTCTCTCTCTCTCTCTCTCTCTCTGGGTGATTAGAGAACCCTCCACAGCTTGGCACGACACTCGCCGTGCTCCAGATGGTCGTCACGGTGATTCACACTGCCGCCTTCTCTGTTGCCGGGCAGGCTGAAGCGGCCTCAGTGGGCACTAGTCACAAGGGGGACTGTTGAACACACGCACGCACACACACACACACACACACACACACACATACACACATACACACCTACACACACACACACACACACACACACACACACACACACACACACACACTTGCCCACTGACACAAACAAACAGAGAATGAGAGCGGGAGGGTGGGATAGAAACAAGCACACTCATTCATACACAAACACGCCTATCCACACACACACACACACACACACACACACACACACACACACACACACACCTACATGTACTGACAAAAACCCTTCTGGTCTGAGATAATCTAATATTAATAATACCAATAATGCTGAAATGTGATATTCTTAAAATATCAAGTAAGTTTCAGTACTATAGTACTATTTTATGCAGATAAACCAGTATGTCCTTAAAGAAGCCTTTGGCCCAGATACAGCCGGTCAACCAGTAATGTATTGACTGCATTTCATAGTTTATGTAACACCTTAAAGGAATTTGAGCATGCGTTCCAAACTGCACCTTACATATAATTCTAAGTGGGCTGTATGATGAGGTCATTTAAGCATAGAGCGCGTGGTGCTGAAAACTAATAACTGAGACAACAGATGCGCTTGAGCTAACGTTCACACAC
>PYXC01002034.1:20000-37500 GCA_015244755.2 Tenualosa ilisha
GAAACCCCTACCTCACATTCACTAGCACACTAATCCAGACAGCAGACACACTGATCCATATTAACCAGCAGACACTCACACTAATCCACATTCACTATAACACTATGACAGTTTGGTCGCTGATATCATTAACGTATGTCATGTTTTCATAGTTTAAAGACTGCAAATAATGAAACTGTCCCTGGAAAATCTGGATGTCTGGACATACTAACAAACACACATACACACACACACACACACACTTAACCCACATTCACAAGCAGATGTATATAACCTACACACCCACACTCACTGACATATTCACCAGCACACGCACACGCACGCACGTGCACACACACACGCAGGAATAATTAGCACTTCCACTAACAAAGAAACTCAATCTACCCCAGCCTGTGTTTTTCTGCCCTGAATTAAGAGGTGGGGGACGCGAGTCTGTTATGTTAAGCGTTTTAAATAACTCAGGCAAAATAACTTCCCTTCTCCGGAGGGACAGTCACGTGGGAATGCTAAAATATAATTACTAGAAAATTCTCTCTCTTTCTCTCTCTCTCTCTCATTCTGTATCTCTGTATCTCATGCTGTCTGTCCCCTCTCCTTCTTTTTCTCTCCATCTTCTGATGCAGTGGGCCTGAGGGTGCTGCTGGTTGTGTCGCATTTCACCAGTAAAAAGTTTCACATGTCAGTGCTCCTAGTCTGGCACTAACGAGGAGAGTCGAGAGCGACTCTAACGAGGGTAACGAGGGTCCTAACGAACCCAGACGAGAAGCTAAAGCTCAGACCACTTTTTATAGCCTGGGAGGGTACACACACACACAAACACACACCCTCCCGACACACACACACACACACACACACACACACACACATATTTCCATCCCATCTGAGGGTGAGGGAGAGAGACAGAAAAAGAGTGAATTCTGAGTCTGAGAAATGTAGAAAGAAAACAAGTCAGAGCACAGCATGACATACATCCACCATAATGGTGTTAGTGTACTGTGGAGGAGCAGTGTCATTGCCTGACATTGTCAGTCAGCCTGGCTTTGGATTAAGGGTCTCCTAAATAGCACTCACTCATACCATACCATGTCACCAGAAGCAGCTCTGACAGACACCTACTAGCAGAGAAAAGTCCTAAAGGCTTCATAAACAAACGTCTATGATTCAAAAGTTTCACTCTCCCAAGCATATTTATGTATTTATGCAAGAGTATACACACACACACACACACATAGACTACACCTATCCTCAATGCTGCCCTGATCACAGGGTATTTATTTGCACCATTTATTTGGATATCTGGTGATACCACTGCAAATGAAAAGTCTAAACATTTGGATTTTGAACATTTGGATTACTAGTGCTGATAGTGTCAAGTCTGAGAGCTATGGAGAGAAGAGACACTAAAAACACACTGAGCCTGGTCTCCATCTAGCATCCCAGAAGTCATTATTTCTCAGAAACAAACAGTCGTGGGCTTGGGAGAACAGTGAAAATGTACTGATGCTTTTCAGCCAAAATTCCTTTTGGCAGTCCTAGCTAGTCTTAGCGCAGCAGATACCTTTTCCTCCCCGACATCCAAATAAGGGCGGAGAACAATGAGGTCGCCAAGTGATGTCATAATACATTCCGTGATTCCATTTTTTTTTTCTTTTCGAAGACCTTGGATGAAAGTGTGATATTCCATGGTTACTAGGATACAGGGCATCCGGTGCCATTGCGACAACACAACATTCTGATGGGGTTATTTTTAGAGATGAGGTTTGGAGGTAAAATATCAGTCTCCTCATTTAACGGAGAGAGAATGAACATGAACACAATGTACAGAGTACAGTTAGAACTGGAGTTACTCAATAGTTTGAAGTGTGTGTGTGTGTGTGTGTGTGTGTGTGTGTGTGTGTGTGTGTGTGTGTGTGTGTGTGTGTGTGTGTGTGTGAGCATGTGTGTCCGTATATGGAGGTGTCTTTTAGTCCCTGGTAATGGTAAATAAAACAGGCCTTAGCCCTTACTGAAAGATGTGAGTCAGATGCAGACAGGTAGATGTTCCACTGAGGCTCCAGTAGTTACCCTGCTGTACTTTTCTATACTCTTCTGATACTGTGCATCTCTGGATATCACTGGAATATTATTGACTTGCTGGACTAATCTCTGTGACCACCAAAGAGCTTGAGAATGAATGAGTTATGCCTAATCTTTTCCAATATATGTCCATGTACCGTGTACACCAACACACACCACCAGACACTGGTTGGGGCGGCACTAGTTTACCTACATACCAATAAAATGTTTAAAAAGTCGTTTGGTTTTGACTTTCTAGCATTTTGTTAATGTTGCTAATGGAGACATAGCACTCCAAAATAGCCAAGTTATTTACATTATTTATTCATAAGCAAATTACAAATTTTCTGCCAGACAGTTGTTCTGTTAGCTCTGAGCTTCTCACACACCTGCCTACAAAGTAATGCCTGCTGACGAAGTGCTGATTTCAAAACTTTGTTGAAATATAGGCACAGTACAAGTCAGAAATCCTTCCACTGTATCCAAAACAGCATCTGAGATTATTTACAAAGCTTGCACTGTGAACTAGCATGTTGCTAACCACACCTAAGGTGGGTAGCAAGAAGCCAAAACAAAGTGAGCTGACCAATCACACGCTCCCGCTATCCGTGGGGTCTGCATCATTTGGACGGATAGTTATCTGCGGGTGATATCCATCAACCCACGGAGAACAGAGAGGGTATGCGTGTCTGAGTGTGTGTTTGCATGTCTGCATATTGTCGGAGTGGGACGAGTATAAATTGAGCTTTAGTGTAAAATAACTGTGAGGGAGGGGTGCTATAAAGCACACGTGTTGCACCTCAGTGTGACCTAGCTGAGTTAAAGTTTACATTCACCAGTGTTAACACATTTAACACTTCACCTGAACTAGTTCAAAGTTCAGTTCATACAGAACAAAATGAATGAATTCACATTCATAGTTCACTTTTTCAATTCAGAACTAGTTCACGTTCAGTTCATCTTTTGAAATAAACCCTCTTCAATATCAGCTATCAGTCACTCTCACCCTCTCATCTCTCGCTAGCGTGGATATTACTTGTTTACCTGTTTTACTCATCATAGGCAATAGTCCCATCATCAAGATTTGGCCCTAAACAGATTCAGAATACAGCTTCAGTTATAATTGTGTTACATTCAGTTCACAGTTCATAGAAAAATGAACTTGATGATTGAACTAGTTTATGCACAAGACAGACATTCATAATACAGTAAGTGTAGTAAAGGTCACAGAAGCACCCATGACTTTTAAAATGGTCAAACCAAACACATACGCACACACAAATCTTCCAACAGAGACATACACCAAAGCCACCAAAGCCACACATGCACCCAAGCTACAAAAAAAATGTAGAGGGCTTCTTAAATGATACACACATAAATAGAGAGACAAACACAGAAAGAGAGAGAGAGAGAGAGAGAGGGAGAAACAGAAAAGGTCATGCCCAATTTTACCCTAAACAGAACACGCTCTCCCATCCCACGTCAGTAAGATAGTGTGTCTGCGCATAAATATATAATCAAAGCCACACGTTCCTCATCTGCAGCTTTGATTTCTTGCCTCTATTCTGGGCCTGTGCTCTGCACTGCTCCAGCCACTGCCCTACACACAATGACTGTTTAAAATAGCCTCTAAATGGGTCGGCTGAATGGGAGACTGAAGAAGGCTGGAGGATGTGTGAGTTTATAACTGTTGTTAAACTGACCCCAGAACAGTCTGCCTTCTCATCATACAGGGCAGTGATGGCAATAAGACATTCTTTAAATGTAACCTTCAGCCACTGCATGTCTGCGTAGTGTTTAATTCTAAAGGGTTACACACATGCACGTGTGCGTGCGCACGCACCCACACACATACACACACACACACAAGCCTTGTGCAAAAAAACACACACCCTGCTGAAATATCTTGCAGCTGGACAGACCATTGTAGGGGACAACAAAATGCAGAGACAACAGTGGGAGAGAGAGAGAGAGAGAGAGAGAAAGAGAGAGAGAGAGAAAGAGGGGGGAGGATGTGTCAAAAACATGGTCAATGATGGATGAACTATTGCTGTTCTTCTGCTTCTCTTCTTTCACCGTGTGTCTGCTCTGTGATCCATGACTGCTTGCTTCCAGGGTGTCCCTCCATGTTTCACTACCTCTCTTCTGCTCTTTCTCACTCCAGCTTACTGGCTCTGTCTGATGGCTTTCTTGCTCTCTCCTCTTGGTGTTGTGTGGGCTGTTGTGTGTTGTGTGTGTGTGTGTGTGTGTGTGTGTGTGTGTGTGTGTCTTAAGATGGGGCGGAGGTGCCTGCAGACACACCGTCATTTCTGGCCCAAAAAAGCTCATAATATATACTTTGTGTTAATCTTGTAGAACTAATTTCTTGTAATTTGTTGTATTGCTCTCTCTCTCTCTCTCTTTCTCTCTCTCTCTGTCTTTCTCTTTCGCTCTCTCTCTCTTTCTCTCTCTCTTTCTCTCTCTCTCTGTCTTTCTCCCTCTCTCTCTCTCTCTGTCTCTCTCTCTCTATGTAAGTCTGCCCTCCCCAGAGAGTGGATCTCTTGGCTTTTCTTCTGTGCTTTTGTCTGCTGTGGACAGGAGAGGGGAAAGCTGAGACGGGAAGCAAGGGTAAACCATCACTAGGGGGCTACGCTGCAGAAGACCAGATTGTACTGTATTTGTGTGAGTGTGTGTGTGTGTGTGTGTGTGTGTGTGAGAGAGAGAGAGAGAGAGAGAGAGTGTGTGTGAGTGGGGGGGAATGGATCAGGCCTTTGAGATAAGCTGAAAGGGCTGCTCTGGTGAAAGGGGTCTTTTGAAACATGCACGGGCAGACGATCCTCAGGTGTAGGGTTTAATAGCATTCACTATGCCCTGCCTTCACACCCCCCCAACCAGGCAGACAGGTTGCGTCTGCACACATTGTGTCTCACACACACACACACACACACACACAACTAGGCAGAGATGCTGTGTCTGCACGTGCACAGACACACAAACACAGACACACACACACACACACACACACACACACAGACTAAACCAAGCAGACAGGTCATGTCCATCTGAGATGCTTTTACAAATGGAAGCGAAGACCAGTGCACAATTGTGAGGTGGGGGGTGGCTGAAAGGGAGAGCATGAAGACTGTGTGTGTATGTGTGTGTGTGTGTGTGTGTGTGTGTGTGTGTGTGTGTATGTATGTAAGTGCGTGTATGTGAAATCATTATCTGTTATCTTTCAGGCATGAGAAAGCACTGTATGAATGTAGACTGTGTCTTAAAGGAGTTAGTAAGTCCAGGCAATATGTTTGAGTGAGGTCAGGTGTGTGTGTCTGAGTGTGTGTGTGTGTGTGTGCAAGCCCCTTTATTCAGTTTTACAGTGGGGTTCAGCTGGACTGCACCTGATGCAGTGCATCAAATTAGGCCGACGTTGGCAGGGCGTCCTGCAGAAACATTCCCCCCAAAAAGGGCTTTGTCCTCCCCAGCACCCCAATTAATATTTATGTCTAGTAAAGGAGTAGGGGGGTCTCTTCAGCGTGTGTGTGTGTGTGTGTGTGTGTGTGTGTGTGTGTGTGTGTGTGTATGCATATGTATATGTGTGGGGGATGTCCATATGTACTGTGTGTGTGTGTGTGTGTGTGTGCGTGTGTGTGTGCGAGTGTGTGTGTACATGTGCGTGTATGTGTGTGTGTGTATGTGTGTGTGTGTGTGTGTGTGTGTGTGTGTGTGCTGTGTTGATTTACGGTGTGGAGCAGTACCCTGCAAGTCATCAGGCAAAGGGAAAGTGCCTCCTGAGAGTGAATTCCAAAGTTCTTATCCATACAGACTAACACACCCCTCCCTCTCTTACACACACACACACACACACACATACTCAGACACACACATATACACACACACACACACACACTATACATATATGAATAAAATGCTAAGATGGACACAATTTTTCATTCACCTATAGTCTTGATACCATAAAAATGTTTATGTCTATATGGTGTCTGTCTGTGTGTGTGTGTGTGTGTGTGTGTGTGTGTGTGTGTGGTGTGTGTGTGCGTGTGTGGGGTGAGCATGGGGTGTGGTTGTCTCTCCATGTGTTTGGATTTGGGAGAGCATTGCGTCACTGGAGAGCTATGCACCTCCAAGCCACAGGGATTATGGACAGAAAAGCCTGCAGAAACTCGACCACATCCCTCACACACACACACACACACACACACACACACACACACACACACACACACACACACAAGGCAGCGTTATACACTTGCTAATCCACGACATCCACAGACATACAACTGAGATAGACTAGACATAACTAGCTCTCTCTCATTCTAATTCTCAGAGGTGGCACACCTGCACACATACACGCACACATACCCTTATACAGACACACACACACATTACTGAACCTTGTCTCACAGACACACACACACGCTCTACTGTCTGTCTGTCTGTCTGTCTGTCTGTCTGTCTGTCTGTCACACACACACACACACACACACACACACACACACACACACACACCTGCATTAGTCCATTCTTCCAGCAGCCACATTTGGGAGTGCTGCAGCCTTTCAGGGCCTCCCTGCTTTTCAGCAGGTTCTAAAGCAGCACAGAGACCTGGGCCCCTCCCCTCCCCCGCTCCACCCTTTATTACTCCATTCAGCCCTTTCCAGCCATTGTCAGAGGTGTGTGTCTGTGTGTGTGTGTGCGTGTGTGTGTGTGTGTGTGTGTTTGTGTGAGTGCATGTGTGTATGTACATCATGGTACTTTTGCATGTGTGAGCTAGAATGTTAGCTAGTTTTCAAAGTAAAGCACAAGTTTGCTTTCTATAAGAAATTGAACTGTTTGTGTGTGTGTGTGTGTGTGTACATCAGGGTGCTTGTGCATGTGTGACTTAGAACATACAAGAAGTGTGTTTCTGTAAGTATCTGCATTTCCCTGAGTGTGTGTGTGTGTACTTATTGTACAGACAGAGAAAGGCCCTATGACACTAGCTCCTATTGTGTGTGGTCTTTGTGTTCAGTGCCTATGAGGAGAGGCCTGTCTGCACTGATTGGTTCCAGAGGTGTGGACTGCAGGGAGAGCACGCACACACACACACACACACACACACACACACACACACACACACACACACACACACACACACACACACACACACACACACAGAGGCACACTTAATGTACGAACACTCGCACCTATGGATGCGCATCAAATTGGGGTAAAGTCACACAATACATAGATGACAGCTTTAGAGACTAGAACAGGTTCATTCATCTTTCCTGGCTCTTACACACAAGAGAGTACTCATAGCAAACACACACACACACACACACACACACACATACAAACACACTGAGCTCAGATTAACACATGACAAAAAACAGATTAAACGATACCGGTTTGAAGAACATCACTTTAAAAAATAGAACACATTGCATAATTAATGCAAAAAAACAAACAAAAAAACACCTTAACACGTTTGCACAAAAGAATGGCACTTACAAAACAACAAAGCAGTCACCACTTAAAAGAAGAACCCCACTCAAATCCACTCCATAATACTCCATAAACTGCCACTTTATATAAGAGCATACACTCCAAAGCATCAAAAACAACTTATCGCTTACAAAAGCCAGACACCACCACTTTATGAGAGACCAAGACAAAAATCAATCGCAGCATTTTACAAAACCAAATAGTCCAACCCAGGAGACTGATAGACAAGCAAACCTCCACAGGTCCACAGAGCCACATGCAATCTCTATTAAAACAGCACACCATCACACACAACGCTAAAAGCCACAAACAGCGGCCCTCACTGAGAGTTGTTCCCCAGTATTAGCCTACTCTATGTTCTATTCTTCCACTTGAGCTCTGACAGGTCTCTGATCTTAAAGCCTTTTGAAAATGCATATACTCACCAAAATGGTCCACAACTAATACACTGAATACTTGCTCATTCCATCTCTATCTGTAACCTTCTCCATATGGATCATGTGGTTTCTCTGTGTGTCTGTGTGTGTGTGTGTGTGTGTGTCTGTCTGTCTGTGTGTGTGTGTGTGTGTGTGTGTGTGTGTGTGTGTGTGTGTTAGTGTATGTGAGAGTGACTGCGTAGTGGGAGTCACAACACAGATGACAGCTTTATCTATCTAGAACTGTCTCTCTCTCTCTCTCTCTCTCCTGTACCACATGGTGCCACACAGGCCATGCATCATATATTTTGTTAGTCTTCAGGTCCAGTCTGCATGCATCAGAACCCCAGAGATGTAGCTGCCCCGGCTCAGCATGTTACTCCTGTTACACTTTTCCTTCAATCATCCATCCATCCATCTATCCATCCATCAATCCATTCATCACAACCCCAGAGTTCAAGCCCCTGACCCTGACCCAACCCCCATCTTTATAGTGTGCTGTCCACACCTCTCCCTTCAGTGCACTGAGTTCAATCATATCTTATTCAGCCAATCAGTGGGCTCACATTTATACTGCTGCGAGTCCTGACTGACAGCCTGCTGGATGGAGGGCCAGAGGACAGGGGATGTGCAGGGGATGTGCAGTAGGGAGCCTGGAGGATCTGGAGGGAGAGAAGGGAGAGGATCCTCCACCACTGCTGGGTGCTCAGACCAGGCCAGGGCTGTCTGGCTTAGGATGCTCCTCTCTCTGAATCAGGGAGAACCAGTGAACTGTGCAGTATGTTCAGGTGAAAAACTACTACTACCACCACTACTACTACTACTACTACTACTTCTACTACTACAACACACACGCACACACACACACACATACACACGCGCGCGTGTGGTGTCAGGTGATATATTACATACACATGGGGGGGCGGAGGAGTCCTTCAGGAAGCGGTGTGGGTGGTTTTGATACGGGTCGTTTCCTGTCGGGCCTGGCACAGTGAGGGGGCTTGCTCATTCACCTGAGACAAAGCAGCGCACAGTCACACACACACACATACTCACACATCGACCCTTCAGAAAGAGTTCACCGTGAACGAGCACACACACACACACACACACACACACGTGCGCACACACTCACACTCACAGTCACACATCAGCCATCAGAACGAGCTCACCATGAACACAAGCTCTCTCTCTCACACACACACACTTTCAGTTCACTGCGAACATACACTTTGAATACCGTAGATAATCATGAACACACACACACACACAGACACACACATACACACACACACACACACACACACACACACACACACACACACACACACACACATTAGCCCGCACAAAGAGCTCACTGTGGGCCACCTTGAGGCCCAGCCTTAATGGGTTTGAATGTGTTGACCCATTTGCCACAGCTGAGAGACAAGTGTGCTTTCTGAAGGAATATCATGGGGCTTACTGCCATAGAGGTAAAAAATGAAAAAAAAAAACAACACTATTGTAGCAGCAGGACAGGTTGTAAGTCAAAAGAAAAGCCAGTAATTGGACATTTGCATGTTAGTGCTCTTTGGGTGTAGCTGCTTCTATTCTCTGTCTAAATCCTGGCCTGACAAAAGAGCTACACACCGGGTTTGGCAAGTGTGTCAATCACCATCTCGGGCGCGGTATGAAGCCTTGCCACTCTGGACAGGCTCCTCTGTCAGACCCCCACCCACCCGCCGCTCCACCCCTTTGCTTTTTGTGTCTGGGACGAGATGGAAAGAGAGGCACCCTGCTTTTTTCTTCTCATGCACCTCTCTCACCAAATTAATTGGATCAATGATTAAGAGAAAGCTCTCGCGCTCCGATGCACAAAGACAACACACGTACACACACACACACATACACACACGCAGGGGCCACCATGGCGAGGTCCTGTCGAGCGACGCCTCAATTCATCCAGCCCCCCCCCCCCCTCAAAAAAAAAGAGACAGAGAGAGAGGGATAGACAGTCACTGAAAGAGTGAATACCTGTCCCTGTGAGGTCCAGCTCCAAAGCTGAAGGACATTTCTGTCTCCTTCTATGTACTGTGAGGTAATGAATTAGCTTTCCTCCAAAAGAGAGAGAAAAATGAGAGAAAAAGCTCAATTTGTAAAAAAAAAAAAAAAAAATGAATTTACAAAGAATGCTGCTTTCTCTTGTACCCTCCCTTTCTCTCTTGCTCTCTCTGTCTGTGTGTGAGAGTGTGTGTGTGTGGCCTGAGACATAATTCATTCCTTTCTTTATCATCACACATTCTTTGGGTGGAATTAGTTGCTTTGGCAAGAGAAAGGACCCCATTCTCCGTCTGTCCCTCCTAAGCGGTGCTCAGCTCAAACAGCTGGATGCCTGACAGGAGCAGGGCAGACTTGTCCTCCTAAGAAAAGGCCTTGGACACCTGTGGTCCTTCACCGAAGATCATTTCTCAGCAGACTGAGAACTGGATCCTGCCTTTGTCCCTTTTTTTGTTTTCAGCACAGCCGATTCCGCACCAGGCTGGGGCCACGCCTGGGCCGCATTCTGGTTCTATTTCGTTCTCACTGGTGTAGGGTATCTAGCTGTGCCAGAATTGTCCGTGTGTGTGTGTGTGTGTGTTTGTGTGTGTGTGTGTAAGAGAGAGTGAGAGATAGAGATGTGTGTGAGAGATATGAGAGTGAGTTTGTACAGTATACGTGTGTGTGTAACGGTGAGTCCAGTCTGATCGATACCAGGTGATGTGCTGGGTGCATGCCTGCATGTGCGGCCCCCTGTGGTTTTGCTGCTCGTCTCTGTGTTTGCGCAACTCCAACCCTGGTTCCAGATGGATCTGAATCCAATTGGACACCTCAAGCATGACACCCTCACTGCCTTTCAGTGGCCCAACATAGAATTCGCAACACCCATTTGTGGCAACCTTCCGAACCTTTAGAAGAGATCAAATAGTGTCTGTTTTAAGGAGTTCACAGTGCAGTATGGAGTATGATGGGATTTCTCCTGCAGTCATTGCTCTTGTCATTACAGCTAGATGTCCCTTTCTGACTGCAGCTTTTGGACTGAGTTTGGCCAGCATGTGGCTATCATTTGGCCCTCATCTGGCCCACTACTGATCAGCTCTTTAACATGGTGGCACATCTGTGTCATATTCCCATTCAGAACCCCATCCACTCTCCCATAATAATGCTGTTCGGTTCCGCCAACTACATTACAACCCACAATCCCATTCTGTTAAGGTGCCTCATATTTACAGCAGCCATCTGGTATTCCCTCATTCATTTATAGTCTGAACCATATAACAACAACCCTCTCAGTTACACTTAATGCTTCTATGGGAAATTGCACATGTACAGCCATTCATACATTCAGTCCATCTTCATAATTCATTCTGTTCATTTACATTTACTTGCCATAAGATCCTTACTTTTCCAGTTCTTTCTACATCACACTTATCATATCAATATTTCCTTTTCTGCTACTTAACTCTCACATGCTACATTATTTCTGTCCCATTTAATTGCGCCGTATTTACCAGGCCATTTCCACCCTTTCCTTTTTGATTTGAGCGGCGTGTTTGAGGTCAGTGACCGTGGCCTGCTTTGCGCTGTCATGTAGTTGTCTGTTTAAACTCCCACTGAGTTAATTAGCGCCGCGCTCCACGTGTGTTTGCTTCTCTTCGTCATCTCCATGCTAACGAGGGGTCCACACGTTAAATGTCAAACCTGTGCATGGCGATGGAGTCGTTTTTTTCCTGATTTTTTTTTCTTTTTAGGGGTTGTAAGAATACAGCAGAGTACCAGTGAGCGGGGCTTCGCTTTCTCATCTTGCTTTGACGGGGCGAGCAAACACCAGACGAGAGACGTGCCGAGCTACGCAGAGGCTGCTGCTTCGTCTCGGGCTCCCTCGACTGTCTCGTCTTCATAAATTATGAGTGCGATTGTAAATTAATCATCAAGAGCTCAACCTATTCCACTATAAGCTTACATGCACACACAGACACATACACACACACACATTAGCATAAAGACTGACTGCCCACATCCTCATAGGGAACAGGTGTCAGGGGAGAAGAGAGAGGGATGGTGGGGAGGGGTGGAAGCAGAGAAAATGAGAGGGAGGGGTGTAGAGTGTGAAAGAAAACTACACATATAAACTCAGAGAGAGGGAGGGGATAAACATAAAGAGAATGTGAAAGGCAGAGAGAGAGAGAGACTACAACTGAAAGAAATAATGATAGAGACAGGGTAAAAGGAAAAGAGAGGGAGAGAGAAATAAATACGGAGAAAAAAAGAAACAGATTTGAAGAGCATGGGAGAGTAGAGAGGAAAAAAGGGAGAGATGGAAAGATATATAGTGTAACAAAGAAGGAAGACGTCTGTGACTACTTCATACTCAACTTTTTTGCTAAAAGTCATTCGACACTTCTTCTCTTTCTCCAGTCCTTCTCCTCTATCTCCTCTTTTTTTATTTCTCCTCTCTCTTTCCTCTCCTCCTCCATCTCTCCTCTCTTCATCCGTCTCTTCTCTCCTCATCCCTCTCACCTCTCCTCTCCTCCTAATAGTGCTCCTTCTGACTCCAGTGAAGTAGTAAAACTTTGAGGCCTTGAGCTGCAGATGCTCCTTTGGCAGATGCTTTCCTCCTGAGAGACTTAGAACACGCAGAAGGCATGCAGCTCAGCTTATCAATTTGTGTGTGTGTGTGTGTGTTTGTGTGTGTGTGCGTGTGTGTGCATATGCTCATGGCATCTAAAGCCGTGACCTTCATGCAAACTGAAACATCTTTCTGCGCCATACTGTAACTTCACACAAAGTTCAGAGCTGTCTTTTCATGCCATATAAAACCTTATTCTTAACAGCTCTGCTGGATCTACATCTCAGTTGATGCCCAGGAGGAAACTCTCCTTCAACTCTCGAACGCCCACTACTGCCTCTGTGTTTCAGTTCAGAGCAACGTTTATGAAACATGGAGCCGCTAACATTCTAGGAGGCCTTTTGCCACACTTCTCGTTACTGATAATTAGACAACAACATGAGTAGACAATACACATCAATTTAGACTTCATGGCATTCTAAGAGGGCTTTTTTTCCTCTAAGCACTGATTGGTACCATATGTGCTATTTGAGGAGCTTCTGTTTTCTTGGAGACATTGGGAAAATGCATCTGTACTTTGTGGAATTGTCATGACCTAGTGGCCACTCTCCTTTGTCTCACTCAGAGACTGAGAGTGAATGAGAGAGTCTCTTCAGTGCATTACTGCCCAGGTAAACATACTGCAATTATGAGAGACAAGCGCACGTACACACAACACAAAACACACACACACACAAACACACACACACACTGCTGCTTTTAGCATCTCTGAGGTCTTCCGTCCTTCAGCCTCCAATTACTCTTAATGTGTGTGTGTGTGTTTGTCTGAGTGTGTTTGTATGCATACGTGTGTGTGTTTGTGTGTGTGCATGTGTGTAAGCAGATGGGGGTTAGTGCTTATCCACTTCAAAGTTGCTGTAAACAGCCCTGTGCTGCTGCAATGCACTGTGAGTCTAAGAGCTCTTGTTATGCCTCATTATACTCCACTGGAGATCTCTCAGCCTGTGCTTCAGACAGGACCCCTCACCTCTCAACACACTACCTAGCATCACACACACTCATACACACACACACACACACATACACACACGAGTGCCTCTCCACACAGCCTTAGTCTAACATCACAAAAGCCCCCTCATCTCTGTCTCAACACAGCCATGTAGTCCTGCAAACCAGATCCAACTCTAAGTCTATGTCCAGCATCACACTCACACACTGGCTCTGAACAGTATTGTGCAAATTCACACTTTACATGCCCTCATTCCAACTTCAGTTCAGTCAGGAAAAAAAGAATACATTCACATTCATAGTTCACCATTTAAATTTAGTTCAATTAACTCCAAATTAAAACCCAAACCAAAACAAACAAACAAAAAACACTGGCTGTGTATTTCTGTGCTCATCTATCAAATAAGCTCTTTTCATAATCATAATCATAATCATATTCATAATCTTTAACAGTGGTGGATATTATTTGTAGCTTGCCTGTTTCATTCATCACAACTAGAGCTAGGAACAGACAATCCTGAAAAAAGCCAAACAATTTTGAACCCTGACATTAATAAGATGGAACGTCCAGGCCAGTCATAGGTAATCTGAGGTAATCAACAATAGTCGTGGTGTTCAGTCGTGGCAGGAGTTGTGTGTGTTTTTGTTTTTTTTACGTGATTCCAATTAGGCTTGTGAAATTGCGCGTGTGCTTATTTATGATCAATTAAAGTTGAATGTATTCTATTTAACATCAGAGAACAAGATACAATACTCCATTCATCCATTCTATGTCCCCTTTGAGGTCAGTTCATTAGAAAATATTTTGTTGAATGTTGAAAATTCAGTTTAATGAACATATAGACTATGTTTGTGTAAAAATGAACATATAGACTATGTTTGTGTAAAAATGAACATATAGACTATGCTTTGTGTAAATTCAGTTTAATGAACATATAGACTATGTTTGTGTAAAAATGAACATATAGACTATGTTTGTGTAAAAATGAACATATAGACTATGCTTTGTGTAAATTCAGTTTAATGAACATATAGACTATGTTTGTGTAAATTCAGTTTAATGAACATATAGACTATGTTTGTGTAAAAATGAACATATAGACTATGCTTTGTGTAAATTCAGTTTAATGAACATATAGACTATGTTTGTGTGAAACATTCAGTTTAATGAACATATAGACTATGTTTGTGTAAAAATGAACATATAGACTATGTTTGTGTGAAACATTCAGTTTAATGAACATATAGACTATGTTTGTGTAAAAATGAACATATAGACTATGCTTTGTGTAAATTCAGTTTAATGAACATATAGACTATGTTTGTGTAAAAATGAACATATAGACTATGTTTGTGTAAAAATGAACATATAGACTATGTTTGTGTAAAAATGAACATATAGACTATGCTTTGTGTAAAAATGAACATATAGACTATGCTTTGTGTAAATTCAGTTTAATGAACATATAGACTATGTTTGTGTGAAACATTCAGTTTAATGAACATATAGACTATGTCTGTGTAAAAATGAACATATGGACTATGTTTGTGTAAAAAAAGAAACATCATGGATGTCCAAAATCTCCCAGAATTGTTAGCTAATTTGCTCAACCATTGTCAGTCTAGTACTTCAGTAGTGATAAATGGAACATGTTATACAAATACAGGCTAAACAAAATATATACACTGTATATAAAAACAATATATATACTGTTATTCACCCAAATTCTTCCATTACCAAATATTATCTCAGTAAATATTACCTATAGGGAAATAATAATATAGTCAAGCAGATCTCCATTAATGTTATTGTGTTATCTTAAGGGTGGGACTTTCTCCTGTTATATTCTGTAAGTATTAGGTATTAGAGTTGTATGTGATGGCAGAGGTGTGTGTGTGTGTGTGTGTGTGTGTGGAGGGGGAAAGCAAACGATTCTGAGCAGGAATACCATGGGATGTGTTGTTGCTAGGGGAAGGTAGCTGATCTCAGAGCTGTCCAGAGGCGTTCTGTCTGTCTGTCTGTGTGTGTGTGTGTCTGAGATGGCTCCACTGAGCTTGTCTGTTCAAAGCATGAGAAATGCTCACAGCCTCTGAATTATCTATGAGATCATTCCTCAGCAGGAGACTGGGAAGAAACACTCACATAGGCGTTCACATACCGACTTACACGCACGCAGATTCACACACACACACACACAGACACACAAAGACCTACCCCCTTCCCAAAACACACAGACAGGTACACACACACATACACACACACACAAACATTGTACAAACAAGCCCGTGCAAACCATAAAACTTGCTCAGTACACTTGCTCAGGCAAAAAGTGTACACACACACACATATACACATACACACACACCTAAACTTGCCTTCCATCTCCTTGTGCAGTGACTCAAGGGAGATGGTTCACAGAGTACTCCACTCTACAGTTATTTAAAAAGCAAGCCTCTGGTTTAAAATCAATATATTCTATAGCAGGCCCAGCTCACTCTTTTAGCACAACTGCTTTGTGCATGTGTGCATGTGTGTGCGCGCGTGCATGTGTGCATGTGTGTGTGTGTGAAGGCTGGAAAGTTTGCAGAGGTCAAAGATGGGAAGTCACAAAAAGGTCAAACTCCAGCCTGAAATGTGGGTGGGTTGGGTACTGTGATACAGGTCCAAGCGCTCAAGGTGACCTAGGTTCAGATATGACCTCTGGTTATTGGCCTGTCTCACCCAATCACACTCTCCCACTCACTGCCTGTCACTCCTCACTGACCTATCAGCAATCAGTTATTCTTTTTATTAACTGACAAAAACCAGAGTGACATCGCCCCTTAAGATTATAACAAGGTTTTAATGTGTGTTTTATTCTCTTTAAAGCTTAAAGAGGAACACAAAACCTATAAAGTGAACACACATAACTTTTGTCAGACAGAAATCATTTTTTATGCCATTTCCATGTTTGGGTTTCATTTAGTCACAAAAGATTCAAACTCTTCCTGAGAATTTTAGTGTTCATTTAGACTGCCTGTGCAACAGTGCTCCTCTCTCAGAACACAGCAGAACAGAATACAGTCATTTTCCTGCTCATTTCTCCCCCTGGAACTTTGGATGCGCTGTTCTGCTCCGAATCAGCGTTCTGTTTACTGTTGTGCTGCTGCTGCGTTCTCGACTGCGCTGGTATCAGGAGGATTCTGTTTATTCGATGGGTTTCTGCGCAATCCCTGGTGGGGTTGTCCATGGATCTGCACCGTGTCACTGTGTCCTCAGTGTGTGTTCTCTTGGTGCCACTGAGTGGCATGTTTATGTGTGTGTGTGTGTGTGTGTGCGTGTGTCACCATGGCTCCTCTTGCAGGTTGCTGTGGTGACGGCAGGGACACGGTGACTCTGCGTGGGAGATGGGGGAAAGAGCACGGAGGGTGGGCACAGTTTCTGGGCACCGGCACGACTTTGCTCCGCTCCTGCCAACTCACTCACTGCAGTAACCAGGGCCCTGCTGAAGCAACCATTATTTCACACACACACACACACACACACACACACAATCACACACACATACACAAACGCAGCCTGGCACACACACACACACACACACACAAACACACACATCCTGTGAGTCACTACTTTAAGAGGAACGATTACCCAGAGGGAGAAAATACAAGACAAAAAAAAAATTTGTTCTGATTTCCCTGTTCTCAAAGTCCCAGAAAGGCTCAGCTTGTGAGGAGCAGATTGTTCCCAGCCTCTTCCTCCTCTTGCTGTGTCCCTCTGTTCATCTCTCCTCTCTTCACACACAAAGACTGACTTTAGCCTGCACTGACCACTGTGTGTGTGTGTGTGTGTGTGTGTGTGTGTGTATGTGTCTCATGTAAGTGCTTGTGTGTAAATGAGTAAGTCTCTCTTGGATAGGGTAGAGGTGATAAAGGTTGGGTGATAATCAGTGGATGCTGTGGAGAATAGGTGTGT
>PYXC01002034.1:42500-50000 GCA_015244755.2 Tenualosa ilisha
ACATCATACATTATATCCAGTGGTCTATAGTTTAACATACTGCAAGTCTACTGCCACTCTGTCATGTGTGTATAAGTGTGTGTGTGCGCATATGTGCCTCTGGATACACATTTGGCTGTTGATTATCTATTTAAGTTGGATGTCTATGGTCATACTGTATATGTGATGTAAATCTGTTTGAACATCATGTTAAACATACACATGTTTAGGTGAGAGTCATTAAGTGAGAGTTTTTACTTTTTTTTTGGCAATAAACGTGACTAAGGTGGGTTTTTCTTTTCTTTTCTTATGACATCACGACAATTCAATAGGTCAGCAGCAGAGAGGGTCCAGGACAAAAAAAAAAATGTTGTATATGAATTATGATTTTAATATGCTTTGGTTAGTGTGGGGCTTATAAGGCGGTAGTAGAACAGGAGCAGTTATTATCCCTCAGTAATACTGAGAAAAGATGGTCTATTCATTGGAACAAAACCTAAAGCTACAAGTTTTAATCTTGATAAGTAGTAATTAAATTTTTTTGATTGAGAATAATTGTTCCTTAGAATACCTGTTCCTGTTGTACTAGCACCTCATAAGCCCCTTACTGAGCAAAGCATATTAATATCATAATTCATATACAACAACTAACTTACTTACTATGAATAAGCTGTAATTAGGAAGTAATACTGGCAAATTTCTTAGTTAATGGTCTACTATGGGTAGAATAAGCTCACGCAGAATATGGTATTAATAAGTGATGTGTAATGACTAACAAATGACTAGTAAGTTATTAATATGCATCTTAATAAGCAGCTTGTTAATGGCGGATCTGTGTGTGCTAATATAAAGTGTTACTCTTGATATATTTGGTAAAGTGTCTTATCTTTCTCTTTCTGTCCTATATTTCTGTGTGTGTGTGTGTGTGTGTGTGTGTGTGTGTGTGTGTGTGTGTGTGTGTGTTTTTGCATGCGTGTGTGTGCATGTTTGCATGCGTGTGTGTGTGTGTGTGTGTGTTTGCATGTGTGTGTGTGCATGTTTGCATGCTTGTGTGTGCGTGTGTGTGTGTGTGTGTGTGTGTGTGTGTGTATGCATGTGTGTGTGCGTGTATGCTCTCTCCCTGGTGTCATTAGTGTTTTCCATTCTCCTCTACAGGGGCATTCATCTGCACTGAGACTTAACTGCTAAGTCTCCCAGAGGACACACAGGCATGCCACCTCATGCATTACCCTTACCACGCATATATCCAGACACACACACACACTCACACACATACACACACACACGCACGCACACACACACACACACACACAGCAAGGGCAACTGGGCATTAAACTGACTAACTGTGGTGAGTGGGGAGTTGGCTGCTGCGCCTGACTGCTGCTATCTCCTCACTTTAGTGTGAGCGGCCCAGCCAGCCAGCCAGACAGCATCCCATAATTTCATCATCTCACACCAAAGCACACGAGCGCCAGGGGACCAACCGTTAGCAACTGCCGCTCAGCACGACTCTCCCTAGAATGCACCCTTGGGTGCTTTAAGACTGGGACAGAAGAGTGGTTCCTGGGAAATGCAGACAAGCAGAGATGCATGCCCATCAGGGAGCTGGTCATGGCGGACACAGCAAAGCAAGAACAGCCACCATGAACAGCCACTAGAGAGCACAGAATTCCTCCGCTGTCTTCTATGTGGATGACTCAATCCCCATTTCATAGGCCATGATGTACTGTAGCTTGTGTAGCACCCTATACACCAGAGGTTAGCATCAAGTCAGTGATCTGTAATAGGCAAGTGAGTGTGCAATAGAGTGTTCCTGATTGGACCACAAAGCACCCATGTGCCATGTCTCTGGTTACTAAGTGGGGTTATGACAAGCCTGGTGGACCAGACTCTTTCACTTGGCTGGGTCTAGGTCTGAGTCTAGCACCTCATCATATTGGGAACGTTCAGTTCCTGGTGGATAGGCACTCTATTTAAATTTGAAAACTGTTGGGGCAGCTTTCAACCAATCGCATTTGGTCATGACATCCGCAACCACATAGAAGTCTATCTACAGGAGATGGTTTAATATCATAGTATCTCAGTATCCCTGTATCCTTATTAGTAGTATTTCTGCCATCTTTACTTCCATTCTCACATTAGCGTTTAGGAATAGGCCTGTTAGATATTTACATGTTTGAGCCAATTCTTTGTTCGTGTCTTATCTGCATTGTACGTCGCTTTAGATAAAAGCATCTGCAGGGAACAAATAAACATACACATAAACTATGCCCAGGAATCTACCATACCAAACCATACATCACAGACTAGACAAAAATGACAGACTGCTATTGTATTTCACAACAAACGCAACAAGGTCGTTGCTGTAGGAACAACAACAGCAACAACAATTTTTATATAATAATAATAATTTTTTGACTTTTACCTTATGTAGGAGGAAAGGACTCAAGGGTAAGTCAATTACAATCCATCTGAAAACATTGCCTGCATTAGTTTGTATTGAAAGGTCATAATGCACAGGTTTTGCTATTGAGCTCACAGTGGTATTTATGAGCCCAGACCGCCTACAGTGGCCATGTTACTAAGGAGGGAGTTCAAGCTGCTACTATTGATTCTGTTAGTTCAATATCCACAGCCCTACTCACTATCATTACACTAAAACCCCCGTCATCACACACACACAAACACACACATTCTCACTATCATAAACACACACACATACACTGACACACACCTCTGACTTTCACCTGACACGTACTGAAAGCCCTTCATTCAGAAGTCAACTCTGAAGTTTTGCCTCAGAAGCGATCAAGTTTATCCATGCGCTCGGCCGAGCCTAAAGCTCAAGGTGCTGTCAGAGTCGTCTCCTCTAGATGAGGAAGTATTGACTTTACTCTGGGCCGTCTCCTCTGCATGAGATTTATGGAAGAAAAGGTTTCTACTCCAACTCTGTCAACAGGGAGATCTAGCTACATTAAAAATGAATCATGAAGGCATCTCCAGCTTGCACACGCACACACACACACACACACACACACTTAATTGTAAAACACACTTCTTTTAGGGGAAAAAAGTGAGACGATTTGAAAAGACAAAAGCAGGAAAAACCCCGCTGCCTGCCAGAACAAGCCTCCAGGCTGCTGAGCAGATGAGCTTTATTAAATTAAACTCAATGAAAAGTGTGAGTCAAAGCCTTCTGAGGGTGGAGAACGCTGCAGGTTTTAAAGGCAGAATCCTCGTCTGACTCTCCGAGGCTTAGGAGTCTCCCGGGCTGGATTATGGTGAACAACTAAAGAGACGGTCACCAGGTGGGTCAGCGCACCCTTTACCTGACAGTTCAGCATCACCTGTCACTGACTATCTGGGGCCACGGTGATACTCTGGTCCCCGTATTTGTTTGCCTGGCTCTCTGTCCTGGATGCCAGTCAACCTGGTTTGCTTCTCCCAAACTTGGCCGCTCTTACCTGGGCGTAAGACCATTTGGGCACCTGTCCACCTCCTTGGCGGGATGCCGACTGACCCACTGGATGGCAGGTTGCACCCTGTCTCAACACTGTTTGACATCTGAGCCACTGCACCCGGCCAGTGCTGGAGCTGCAGGGTGGCATCAATGGTGCAGGGGAGAGGTGGGTGGAAGGGGGATGGGGTGGCACTCTCCCCAGTTTAAAGAACCTCGCCGCAGGGCAGAGGCACCAGGGACATGGCCTTCAAAGAGTCCCCATCAAAGGGGAGCTAGTACACTCAAGCCCACTACAGAAAGAGAGGGAGGGGGAGGGGGGAAAGAGAGAGAGTGTGTGTAAGAGACTGAGACAGACAGTGAGATTGTGTGTGCGTGTGTGTGTGTGTGTGTGTGTGTGTGTGTGTGTGTGTGTGTGTGTGAGAAAGAGAGAGTTATACAGAAAGAGAAAGAGAGAAAGAGAGAGAGAAAGTTAATGGTATACAAATCAAAGGGATCAACATGCTGCAGATACTGACTGAGCTCAAAAAGAGAAGGAAAGGGAGATAGTAAAAGAGAGAGAGAGATAGAGAGAAAGAGAGAGGGAGAGGGAGAAGAAAGACTCCTGACATTTCCAGTATCTGGCGCTAAGCTCCGTGCTCTGATTCTTGCCCAGAGAGGCAGATCAAACAGGGGCCGTGGTCCTGATAAACGCAGGCTGTGCATTTTAAAGCCCTGTCTGCGTACGGTGCCAGCAAAACACACACACACACACACACACACACACACACACACACACACACACACACATTAGAAAAACAGCTGAAAAAAGCAGTGACAACACTCTATACATTGGTGAAAGAGAATGTATAATATCACCTCTGCTTAGCAACAGTCGTAAAATAATGTACAATCATATACTGTTAATACTAATGAATTACACATTTAAGCAGAGATCTATTTTAATGAATGGATGAATTTACTAAGAAATCAACTGAAATTGTTCTAATATATATTGGTGGATTTCCAAACCAATCTGATAATGCCAACCAATCCAATTAATGGTGACAAAGGAAATGTTTATGGGCAGGAGGTGCTGTGGGTGCCAATGCAAATGGAGGTGATGTAACTGCAAGATATTCAGTGAAACGTCCAGTGCTACCAAGCAGCGCTTGCGTCCGAAGGGGACCACAAAATCATGCCAGTTGAGAACACACTGAAACTTTACAGTAAAGTGTCTCTTCTAAATCAAGCAGGAATAAACTTTCCTCAGACATACACACACACACACACACACAAACACATACATTTCTCTGACTGCCACTGAGTTGATTATGATGATGCCAGGGGACTATAGCGCATAAGCCATATTTTCTAAATGACAGTGAGAGTACTAAATGCAGATAATTAGTTCCAATCTAATGCATAGTAGTGAGGTTTAATGAGTAGAGCTCCTTGTATGTGCGTACAGTAATGCTAACACTGATGTGTCATCTTCCCAATGAGCTTCTTCTCTCTATTCTCAGTGCTTTCCCTAGTCAATGCAAATGTGTTTCTACAATCTATAGAGAAGTTCATGCAACTCTCTCTCTCTCTCTCTCTCTCTCTCTCTCTCTCTCTCTCTCTTTCTCTGGGAAGAAAATGGGCTGAAGTGAAGGATGATGGGGAAGACGGAGGACAAACAAAATGCGTTTTAATTTCTGGAATGAGAAAAAGAAAGAGAATAAATACCTGAAGACAAAGAGGGAGAAGAAAGTAAATACAGAAATCAAAATATGACAGGAGAGAAACAGAGAAAGAAAAACAGAAAGACAGAAAGAAAGAGCTGTAAAGAACCAATCAGAAGTGAGGAGAAAAAATAGATGAATGACAAGGTCATAAAAAGAAAGAAAAAAAGAAGGAAAGAAAGAGGACTGAATGAAAGAACGAAAGAAAGATAGAGTGGACTGCAGGGGTTCAGGGAGTGATGTGAGGGCTCTGAATTATTGCGAGTTGGTTTGGTTCGCCGGGGGAAACGTATGTGTGTGTGTGTGTGTGTGTGTGTGTGTGTGTGTGTAAGTGTGTGTGTGTGTGTGTGTGGACCAACAGATGCTCCATCCATCGGAATTTTAATCTCTGCCTCTTACATCGCTGTCAGGTCCCAGCATGTTAGAATAAATCACACACACACACACACACACACACAGAGCCCGCTGAGATGAGAGTGACACAGAGACAGTACGTGGTTCCCCCAGAGAGAAGAATGTGGCTGGGTCTCATGACACCCCTCACCCACGTTAAAAGCGCACAAGTTGACAGGTTGCCGCCACGGAGACCTGCTGCCACAGAGACCTGCTGCCGTGGAGACGAGCTGCCTTTGAGCTCAGGATCATCAGGATCATGCCATCCCACAGGAGACAGGAGAGGGCCCCTAACACACACACACACACACACACACACGCAGATGCACATATATGCTACCATATAGACACAAACACATACACAAGCTGGCATACAGATAGTATATACTGACATGCATATACACATCCATGTAAATCCAGACACACACACATACACAAGTACAGACACGAATAGACAAAAACACACAGAGTTACACAAATATTCACACCTGCAGGTGCAAGCCTCTCTCTCTCTCTCTTTCACACACACACACACACACACACACACACACACACACACACACACACACACACACAACACACACACACACACACACATTCCTTTCAAACACCTGCCAAGATCTTCTACAGACCTCACCAATCCTACAGTACGAACGAACCACCTGAGAATGCCCCCTCAAACATCAATGCCCCCTCAAAACAATGTCTCAAACATCCCTCTCGTTTTCTTTCTCTTTCTCTCTCAAACACACACACACACACACACACACACACACACACACAGAGAGAGACAGGCAGACAGTGTAGCCCCCACCCCCTGCTTAGCAGGCCTCCTCTGGGAGCATCAATAATGTATTGTTGAGCCCTCACCCCCCCACTCCCCCTCCTCTTCCATAGGACCTCTTGAGGACCCCCAGTGTGAGTGATTTATAAGCCGCGGCAGAGGGAGAAAAGAGGGGAGGCCTGCCATTACAGCCCAGCCAGCCACATCTGCACACATCAATAAATGACAGGCAGGGGGTACACACACACACACACACACACACACACACACCACACACACACACACACGTGCCTGTGTGTGTGTGTGTGTGTGTGTGTGTGTCTCCTGTCTGTAGGTCACAGCCGAGCTGCCCCCGTGTGTCAAACAGCACTCTCTTCCCTCCACCTCCACAGACACACACGCACACGTGCACGTACATGTTCATGTTCACGTACACGTACTCGCGTACGCACGTGCACACACACACACACACACACACACACACACACACACACACACACACATACATGCCTGGTGCAGGAACCAGGCTGTCCTTGTTAATATTTCACACAGCCTACCGTCTGGGAGGGAATATGCTCTCTATTAAACTGTGGTGTGGAGCATGTCCCTCTAGTGAAGCACTACCTGGGCGTGTGTGTCCATGTGTGTGTGAGAGAGAGAGCACTGTGTGCGCGTGTGCGCGTGTGTGCGTGTGTGCGTGTGTGTGGGCTACGCTCCTTTAGTGGAGCACTATCTGTGATTACTATCAGAGATCCCATTCTCTCTGCTTCATTTTCTATTGAACTTTTACTGCAGCGCTTTCTCCATGACACCCTCACAGACAGTGGGCCATAAAGACAAGAGGGGGCCTCAGCTCCATAAGCGCTGGGCCCGCGGTCACAGAGTGCCGACAAGAGGACCTTGAGCAGACCCTGCCCTGGTCGAGACTATCAGCCACCTTACGAGCAGCCTTCTGTAACAGGCAGCCTTTGAAGTGTATACAGATTTGAATCACATTTACAGGTAATACATTGTTCAGGTTTAACAAAATGATGTCTGGCAAAAAGACTCCGTCAAAATAAATAAATAAATACATTTAAAATCCAAAATATTGTGAGTGCCACACAAAGATAGATAATATCTGTATCTTCTGTGGAATTAGTGCTTAGAAGTCAAACAAATAAATAATAACAAATAAAAAC